>JAHREE010000215.1:3354933-3498564 GCA_033628505.1 Tringa tobata
ATGCATAATGATAAGATAACATTCCTCTTCATATTTATAAACAGAAAAACCATTTCATTATAGTAGTAAGAAAAGGGCTGTGATACACCACTGTGGTAACACGGTGTAGATCCTGTAGATGTTTTCTATTGAAATATCTTCAAATGGCTGCTTTGCATATCTATCTAGAAGTCATCTCTGTGTTTTGAAGGTGGGGGGGATGTACTCTTTAGAAATCGTAAAAGAAAAGCAAACACCACACAGTTGTCATGGTGTGCTCTTTTATTTAATTTTTTTGCTGGGCTAAGTTTAGCTGAACTAAAACCACATGAATACTCATCTTTAACTGACTTATATTTTAATTTGAAATTAATTTTCAGAAATGTCATATATAATGTTATGCACCTAAATAGTAGATATGTGAATATCTGGAAAAACAATAAAGGATGCAAGCATGCAGGAAAAAGAAATGTTTTGGAGTGTAATTGTATCTTGAAAGTTCAACAAAATGTAACTAATGTATTAATCTCCTCAAAAATATTTTTCACCATGCTCAGACAGAATGAAAACAACTCAGTACCTTCAGCTGTATGCACTTAGAACACATCCTCAGAGTCTTTGCTGCACTATTTTCAGGAGTTTAATAGTCTCATCTCTTGCTCATGTAAATCCAGTTTAAAAGTGTTCAAATGTTCATATTAAAGTGTAGCTTAATATGCAAAAATGAAACTACCCAACATTGTCCATCCTCATTACAGCTGCTCTGAAGACATCAAAAATAAAATGTTAAGGGTCAGAGAATTTTTATTGTAAATGTATCAATATTTTTCATATTGAAAATGAATCTTTCAATATCTATTCAACAGCAATTTTATTTGACAGAATGCATTAAGCAAATATCTTAAGCAACAATATTTTGTTCACTTACAAAATGTTCAAACAAAATCCCCAAGAGGTTTTTTTTTGCACAATTTTAGCTTTTGAAATAAAAAAGTTACATTTTTAAAAAGCAATACTTTTTTGCCTGTTATTATCAGATATGATACGACATTATAAGCGCATTACAAAACTTTCAATAATTTTCCTCTTAATGTGTTTTTCATAGTCTTTGTTAGTATATAGTGTTTTTCAAAAAAAACTTTTAAATTATGGCTTGAAATTTATTGAAATTAAAAACTACCGAAGGCAGAGATTTAAGTTTTAGTCACATACAGAAATACCAAGTCACAAGTGATTCCCAGCTCACATTCATGCAACCTAAGTTTCAGGCATCTTTATAAACAAGTTAGGAGTACACAAACCTAAGATTGCTTCTCTAGTCAAGGTAACCCTAGAAGCCACTGATTGAGAATGTAGATGGCTTATGACAGTGCCTGCATTGCTCCCAATTCACTCTAGAAAGACTTTACAGCAGGACCATCATGAAGGTGCTTTAGTTAAATGTCTCAAATTAAACAGAGTGAATCTATATATACTAGAACAAGAGACAGCCAGGTATTGTATTTCCCAGGTAGAGAGGATGGGAAGCACTCCTAAATTGTTGCGGAGTATAAAACCTCTATGCACACTGAGATAGGTTCCTTTTCTTTTCTGAGTAAGGAAGTGTTTGTGTGTGTTTGGTTTTTACTCTAGTCTTTGTAAGTGTGGAAGCAAATTTCTTTGAAGTGATGGAGACAGCTGCATTTGACAGAACTGACACATTTTTTTGCCGTGTCACTTGTTGTTTGTAAAAATGAAAACCCACAAATCTTAAAAAAGAATGAAATATAGCAGACATAAAGGCAATGAAAGGAGTTTCCTTCCTACTCTGTCTTCCCGAGTCTGCAGGTGATAGATTGCAGTGTGCTGAGTATGCAGTTCTTCAGTGGAAATTGTATGTGCAATAAGAAATGCTCTGTGGGAATGACAAAAACAGTATGTAAAATTATGCAGAGAGGGAGTAAACAAAATTCCTTCCAGCCTAATAAAAATTCACAGATTCCTAGTAAGATTTTGAACTGTTGCACGGGTCAAATAGTTAGAGCAAAACAGCTTATAAAATCATTACCTCTTCAGCAAATAGCAGAAAGTCATAGGCAAAATCAGATGAGCCCTTTTACTTTGAAGATAAAGACTATTTAGAAATAATATACTTGAATTCAGGGTACTTTTGAACTGAGTGTTCTACAAGATGACCTGGGTGAAAAAAACCAATGTGATACATGAAATCCATCTTCACAAGACATGCAATTTTTATAAACTGTTTTCAGGTAATGGTTGACAATAAGCTACTGTAAAATTGAAAACTTTTACACAGTTTTATGGGGTTTTGGTCACTTTCCATCAACTTTAAGGAACTAAAATATAAAAAGACTGGAGTACTAAACAATTTGCACTATCTGAAATGTATTAAAGACAATAAAAGGCAGTGTTAACCCTTTTGAGCACATCTTCTAAAGGTTAAATTCAAATCACCTACTAGAAATACTGATATGCATTAGGCAATATTTCACTGAAATTTGGACACATGATTGCTTTATAAAAAATTTTTAAGAACCTATTAATAATTTTTATTGAACCAGATATGCCCCTCTAAAGAAACAAAGAAGGAAGGAAGGAAGGAAGGAAGGAAGGAAGGAAGGAAGGAAGGAAGGAAGGAAGGAAGGAAGGAAGGAAGGAAAGAAAAAAGGAAAGAAAGAAAGAAAGAAAGAAAGAAAGAAAGAAAGAAAGAAAGAAAGAAAGAAAGAAAAGAAAAACCAAGAAGTGATTCATGTCTATACTATAATTCCTAAATAATGATAAATGCTGGTATAAGTTGAAGATTTCTTTCCTTTTCCTTTTGCAGAGGGAATCCTTAGGTGGAAGAGAGTCAGCATAACTCACCATATTACCATCCTCCCCTGTAGCAATGAAAGGAGCTCCTGAGACTTATTTCCTGGGCAAGCAGAAGGACCCTTTAGTGTCTTAGAGTGCCAAGGTACATAAATATTCAGGTGACCTAAACTGATGAACAGCCCAACCTCTTGTTGACTCCAAAGCATACTATCATCAAATTTGTTTAAAACCATGTTTGTCTTCCCCTCTGACCCTGCTGTAGACCACAATGACTACAGCATTCAAAATGCAAAAGCTTTAAGACCATTACCCTCAAAATACGTTAAGAGAGCAAATGTGGTTCTCCGCATTCTTGAAAGCAGTACAGAGAAGGAATGCTTTTTACAAATTGCCAATCTAAAATCTGTTAATCATTATCATCATTATCATAAGCAACTGAAGCAATGAAATGAAGAACTCAAATGAACAAAACAGGGGGGTGGAACTAGATGATCTTCAAGGTCCCTTCCAACTCTAACCATTCTATGATTCTATGAGCAACCTGGTTTGATTTCAAAGTTGTCCCTGCTTTAAGCACTGCTTTGGACTAGAAGACATCCAAAGGTTCTTTTCAACATAAATTATTCTATGAATCCATGATTCTGTAAACTACATATTTATACACTGGTATACAGAAATGTCTTGCACTAATGATAGCTTAGGGGCATCATCTATGGATTTTATATCCTTAAATCTCTATAACGGCTCATACAGCTACTCTGTTTTACAGTGACATCATAAATCATCTTTCCTCTTCTTTAGAACCCAACCATGTCTCCCTGGGAGGACAAGAAAAAGAAATAAAACTTTTTTCAAAAGAAAATAAAGCACAACACTGTTGCATGAAGTGGGAATCTCTGTCTTCTCTCTTTATGGGATTTAAAAATATCAGTCTGCTGCTCCTACATAGAAAAACTGAGTGAATTTTCCATTCTCTCAAAATTATTTCTGGGCTCATGGGGCATGATGTCATTCTCCTGTGTATCCTAATGACTTTTCTCATGAGGCATAACATTGAGGTCCTGGCTTCAGCTAAAGTGGAAGAGACACTTATTCAGCTTCCAAACAACTGAATAATGACTCCCTGAAGGAATCATTCAAGGATAATTTCAGCATGAGCCCACCTGTTGGTCATGTTGTACATGTTTCTGAGCTCACCAGATGTGAAGATCTCTATTTCTTTAGTTGATATCTCCTTAAGTAAATGCAGATAGATTTGTTTTGGTTTTTTGGCTGCTTTTGTTTTGATTGGTTGGTTGGTTGGTTTTTTAAGTTTTGTAACAAGACATGCTAAATAAACAGGATCTCAGAATATAGCTAATTTTAGGCCATTAAAAACTGTTTATATGCTAGTAATACAGTTATATCTTTTACAGGAAATTGAATTCTTGTTTCCTTGAACTTTCTTTACCACTTACATGTTATTTGAAATCCTCATTCTCAGAGTAGCTGTGTTACAGTAGAGTCTAGAAAGGTACAGATACACAAATTCGGGATTTTTAACTGTAGCTTCTGGGGAGTAAAATAAGGAATGGAAAAACGTCCTGAAGTATGTTTTAAATACAAAAAGCTTTTGAAAGATAAGAAAGAAGAGTGCAGAAGTCACCAAAATATTATGTCTGCCACCAGCTGCTCAGATGTCTTAAAATCTCTGGAGCTCTTAGCTTCAGGACTTGGTAAAGCCAGCCCAATCTCACGTTATTGTTGCTAAATACAGAAAGGCAATATTACTCAGCTTCAGGGCACAGAGATTCAAGAATCAGCTCCTGTCCCAGGCACTGATCTGTTTTGTCACTTTCCAGCTTTTTGTGTGCCTATAAATCTTCCAACCCTTTGTCCTTTTTTACTGTAATCTTGTCAGCGTCGAGATGTTAACCTGCTGTTCTTCCCATTGCCTGGCATAGAGGATGCTGATTTTGGCTGGGATTTCTAGGCACACTGTAGTACAAATGATAGTATTACTGCTTTGTAAATGTAGAAGTGTCCCTATCCAGCATTTTTATGCTGCTACTCCAGTACCAGTTGAACAAGCCTGAGCATAACGCAGAGGTTAATAGGAGCTTAAAAACAACTCGGGAAACATGCGGTTGCATACACTATACCATAACTGTCATATTATGCTTGAATTCAATTCAGGGGATGACTAAGAAAACAGTAGAGGTGACCTAAAAGTGAACAGATGCAAAAATAAAATCATAAAAGGTAAATGATTTTTTGCAGCAATTAGAATGATGAGTTTCCATGTACTTAGCACTGACAAATGCCAAGGTCACTTGTTATGACATGTAGCATTAACTGGGCAAAGAAATATTGTTTGGCCTTAATTTTTATAGTGTTAAAGTAAGAAATGTTAGACAAGCTTCTGATTGTGGGACAAATCTCCAGGAAGTAAAAAACTGGCTTCGGTTTTGGATTCTTCCCCTTGTTATTTACTTTATATTTCATGTGAAACAATAAACATGCAAATTTGATTATTCATATGACAGTTGAGTGGATTTAACACTAACATGACACCAATGTTACAGTCTTAAAATGTTTAATGAATGACTTCACAGTACAATAAGGCTGTGAATTAACGAGTCATTCTTACTTTTAATTTCTGCATTTGGGCAACTGAGAACAACTTCTAGAAATTGCTGATATCTTGTCAGCCTGTCAGGACTTGCCTATGAGGGAAATTAGTTCTCAGGAAGTCCAGGTGATAATTTACTGGAAACTAGCTACACTGAGCTAGTCTCTACGCCTGTGCCTAGGTTCTCGTGCAGTGTGCAACATGTAAGGTGTGTCTGCTTTCAAAGAAGAATAAGGTAATTTATAGAGAAATCCATCATACTATGCTAGTTTAGAAGATGGGAATGAAAAGATACAACAAACTAGCCAGAAGGAGTGAGCTACGGTCTGGAAACCATGCAATTGTTTTATAGATAAAGTGCATCCATTTACGAAGAAAGGTTTTTAGCTTGGCCATAACCCTGCACTAACACTTCTGTTTAACATTTGGAATGGAATTGGCTTGTCTGTAGCCAGTTCAGATTATGGACAAAAAAATAAGTCTTCTCCTACATCAGTCCTTGTAGAAGTACCCTCAGAGTTCATTAAGGGCAATCACAGGAGGCAGAGAAAAGGAAACGTAACAAGATAGAGTAGTTAAAATACTATAAATTCATACCTAGTTGTATAGACAAATCCAAATTTATTCTTAAATGCAGCAATCCAGAGTCTATGCTTACCATTGCAGCTGTTGTTTGTTATGGTAGTTAAGGATTTAAATGCCACTTTATCATTGTTACACATGAGATGAATTTATAAACTGTTTAGCCACAGGCATCAGTGCATCCAGCAGTCTAGTAATATAAAATCATCATATTTAACTCTTCTGATAAATTAGAGAAAAAAAGTATAAAATAAATGTACTTTTGTTTCAACTATGAGGAAACCAGTTAAAGACATCTGTGGACTAAAACTCGTGTATAATTTCATAATGCATGTTTAGGATCAAATTAATGTTTTAACTCAGTGAAAACACTGCTGTTTTGATGTCCTGTTGTCTTTGAAACTTGAGAAATGAGATTCAGAGGACAAGGAATAGAGACATTTGCACTGACTGAAAAAAATGGCAGAAACTGCAAAACGAGAATAAAACACAAGCAATTGGAAGAATCTAAATGACAAACACAGAAGGTGAAAATGTAAATATGAGATCTACTCCGCTCTTTTATTAAGTCCTGTGTAGGAGGGATTTATTGATTTATTTATTTATTGTTACATGCAAAGAAGTTATATATTGGTTAATAGAAAATTGCTCTATTTAGTTCCAAGACTGTCAACATTTCTGACACATAAACAATAGATCATTGCAAATGTAAAAATAAGCCTTCATAAATTATGTATTTTGAATATATATTCACTCCTCTAAGCAGATAGTAATACTGTATACTTCATTGCAGATCATATCTGGGTACATACAGAAATAAAATAGAATTGCAATTTAGAGACATGTGGCTACCTCAGGCAGAAACAGAAAGTAATTTTTGTTCTACAAAGAAATCTAAAACAATTTTTTTTAAAAAATTGGAGTGGGAGAGCAATTGAAATTTATTTAATTTAAAATATTCATACTGTCCTTGAAAATAGTATTCCAAGTTACAAGTGGAGACTTTTGTTCCAAAAGCTAAAATAGAAATAGAGTAGAAAATTTACTGAGTGAATAGAATAAAAAAAAATCAAAATTATTAAGTTCTTCCCCCAGGAAATATGTTTATATGACATTTCCATAGTAAAAATTAATTAAAAAATTTTACTCTAGTACACTGAAATATTATTGCTGAAAACGAGACTTTAAGAAACCGTGAATTTTAGCTAGATTAAACACAAGATACTTGTATTCACTTTCAGGGCACATCATGCTTTTCTTCATAATCCTTGTTATCCTGTGTCTGGTATCAAAAATGTAATTTCCAACTACCTGATTTTGATGCAAGACAGAATTTTAAAATTCCTTATAGCTTTTCTTGTGCTCTGTAAATATCTTTGAAGGTATCTCACTCTCCTGTTATTTAAATTTCACAAATTACCATAGGTTTTTTTATAATAGTCAATGTGACACTTGTGTCATATGTCAATGCAATATTGCTCCTTAACCTATGTTCCCTACTTGTCCATCTGCTGAATTTCTGACACTGTAATCACTGTAATTAAAAATAATTAGTTATAGCCATTGTAGTAAAGTACAAATAAAATAATTTAAATTAAAATAATAGAAACAATGAAACTAGTGGATAAAAGTAATTCTATATGACATTTTTTTGTAACCTTATAAATTAATAAGAGCCAGAAAATCAGATATTCTACTAATTCAGGATCCTTCAGATTCACACCTACAAAAAGAGCTCCCAAACCCAAAATCACATGCAACATCATAAATGTTGTTGATCTCTTGGGTCAGAACTGGCAGAGAGGAAAGACATGAAGATCTTCCCAGATCGGCCTGTGAGCTTGCAATTAGAAATATGGAAGGGAAACCAAAAGAAAGTTTATAGTGATGATTGTTTCGTATCACAGGTGTTCGCATTTCTGTCTAAAGTAAAGAGATCCCTACATAGTGGGTATATGTTTGCCCACAAAATCAGGAGAAAGAAAACCCATTATATAAACTGACGTGTGTTGCTCAGGATGCTATTATTAGAATGCGTGTGGGACTTAAGGTAATTCAGCTTCATTGCCTTATTCCTAAATAATAGTTCTAGATTAGGGTTGAGAGGACATTCTCAGAGATTTGAGATCAAAGATTATCATAGAATTTTCAGAAATCAGAGTGGGATTTAAGTGAGATGTACCTGCCAAAGCTCAGATATTCTCGATGCAGGCTGCCTGTACCTCAAGTACCAGACATCCCATTGAAACAAATACATCGCTTTCATGAAATAAGACTAACACTTGGAAGTTAGTTATTTTCTGTCCCTGTTTTTCCTCTGCTGATAACTCGGCAAATACAGAAATTACACTAAGAGAACAACAAAACACTGCTTCCCTAAAAGTGTGCAGCAGTGGTATGAGTAATTACAGTTGGCCTTTAATTATTCAGAGTTGCCTAACAAAGATGTAAGATAACAAGATATTACCCTTCCTATGGTAAATTGTATGGAGTAGCTTTTCTACTTTAGTCCTGTAGATACTAACCACATGGATAGAAATAGATTCTTATGTTTGTCCATGTTATTATTCTGTTCCTTTAGAGGAACTTGTCTGCATTTACAATATCTTATTTATTCGGAAATTATTGTAATGAGTGTAGTGAAATAAGTACTTTTAGAGGTAGACAGTGGAAATTATTATCTACCTGTGTATGTATAAATCTGTGTGTACGGAGTTCTAAAGTTAAAGTAAATAGCCTATTTGTGATTAGAATTTTGATGTGAGCTACTGGTGTGTGCGCTAGCTGTACTCAGGAGAATCTCTTTACCCAATTGTAAAATACTCCCATTTTCTAGGTCTGTGAGGTTTTCTAGTCCATCTACTTTAGGGTGATTTTTGCTCTGAAGCCCTCAGGTTTATATCTCATCTAAAAATCATTTGACTCTATCTAGTGGAATCATGAATGTTCTCATTATCTGTATAAATACTGAATGCAATTCAAAGCCTGCAATGCTTCTGGCCTCGGCGATTTAAAACCATAACACAATTAAGAGAACTTTCTTTGAAATAATTTATCAGCTGGGTATTCTTTGAGTGTGATGGGTTATTTAGACACAATCATTTCTGGCTTTTTGCACTCAGATGGCAATGTTTTGGTGGTAATTATGTTCTGTTTAGTTTGTTATCGAATTTCTTTACTTACTTTTGATACATTTTTTTTACTCCATTTTTTAACTTATATTTCTTCAGACTTTTTTATTAATTATTTATTGTTATATAGCGGCATTGTTAGAATTATAATAATTAAATTCCATGGTTCTTGTAATAAATACAAAGTTTTATAATAGGAAGAGGCAATACATAGCAGTAAAAAATACTACTAGACTAGGAAGGTTAAAATTAAACTGAAAGTACATTGTTCCTTAGTGTCTAATCTGCTAAATCTTTAATGTTTTTCCAGACAGCTTGGTTAAAACTTAATCCATTAAAAAACTGTGTAATTCAGAAACTTATAATTAGACAGGCTAATAGTGTTAGTATACTTATTAAGTTTATTTCTTGCAGCTGGTCTGTTTGAAGTTCCATTTACTTCCAGAACAGAGTCTGGGATAAGAATGCAAAGATCAATAACTGATAGATTTACAATTTGCAACAATAATTGATTGGAAAAGAGGGCTATAAATAGACTTATGCTGGTGTTAAATACTACGAAAACATTAATAAAATCGATCACAACTTCACAGCTCCCAATTCCCTTCCATAATTAAACCTTTCGAGACACATGCTCACTCTTTCTCTCACTGGGCACAGATAAAAAACCCAGAGAAGGAAAGCAGTATCTTGGTTTGATTTCTTAGCTAAATGATTGCTTCAGCCACTGCAGGAATGTGGATTTTCAGGATCAGCTGAAGACATACTGCACTGTGAATCGTTTTTTAAGGCTCTTCTGCCTTAGAGACCCTGCTGCAGGAAGTTCTCTCACAGGGGTTTCTACCCATTCCATTTGGTTCAGCAATGGGTGTTCTGGCGTCTGCAAATGGGTGAAAGCTTAAGTGTAAGGCCAAGGTACGGCTGTGTAATCTGAATATAACATCAGTGTCTAAGCAGCTTTAGCAGCATAAAAGCCTGTCTACACCTTCTCCTACAAGCTCATGCAGTTATTCCATCAAGCGTGGCTCTGCTAGTATGATGGTGTGCCTGAGTGGGAAAACCCTACCCCTTACCTGCTGTCACAGCTGTAGTGAGTGTTTATAAATTTTCTGACCAGCGTAGCCAGAATGAATTTGTGTCTCTCTAAAAAAGGCCTGATAGATATATCTTTAATCTTACTGAAAGCTTTTGGGCTATAGGAGCTCTGGGGATTACATCAACTTTTCAAAATAAGATGTATACTCCTGTATTAGCTGAGTATAGTGGAATAGATTTGTGACCTTGTTAGTAGCGCTTGAGTTCAAATCTAGTTATATGACGGTAGGCATTATTTTTAATGGCTGTGTCTGTTTTAGTTTGAGATTTGACTGTGTAACCTTATTTTAGGAGCCCCAATTAATTTGTTGAAAGTAAAGAAAATGATATTTTTCTCTCCTCAAGTGTGAGTAGAGGGCACGATGAATGCAACTATGTTATTCCAAAAAGGAATACACATCTACATGTTTTGAAATCAATAATTCTTGTCAAAAGCATAAATGCTATATTTTAGTTTTTTAGTTTAGTTTAATTTTTAGTTAGTTTGGAAAATGAGAAAACTTGGATTTTAAAGATTTTCCTAACTGGAAAAAATAAAGAAATATTTATGGATCCTATTAAAACTTGAATTTTATTCTCTGTGCCATTACCTAAGTCTGTTGGTTCATAATGGCCAACTGCTTCCAGCAGAAAATCTGGTTTGATGCCTACTACGGAAGGTGATAGTGGGTACCTGATCCCAAAATGAAATGTCATGTTTGATTGCATCACATCATGTTAAACTACATTATATTCAGCAAAAAACAGGGCGCAGTGTTATACAATATCAAGTGAGAGTTAGCAATAAGTGTTTTTCCCACCTCTCCCTTTCCATTTCCATTAGGTTTATGGTACTGGTGCAGTTAAAGCAGCTTCAGGAATCGTCTGTTCCCATCCTTTTCTGAGTGACAGACACAAAGCAGATGGCAAGCTGCCTGCCTGCATTGCCTGGTGTGTGCTTACATTATGATGACTATTCACTATGAGAAGTCCAGCAGTCCCCTAGTGTATGGTCTACACCCAGCAGAGTCTCACTTCTTGTGGTCACCCACTCTGCATGACAATGTAACGTAGCCACATCTAGTGTCTAGACAAAGACACCAGATTAGAAAGGCATACACAACTGTTATTAAAAACATTTCGTCTGCAAATATAGAAGACGATAATGGTGACATCTGACAACAATATCTGATTTTGATGTGGTCTTAGAGCATTAGTCTTTCCTGTATTTTTATTAAGGCTTCTTGTTCTTTACAGGACGTAATGTGATTCAGGAAGTTACCAGGATTTTATACAACAATTTGTTTAGAATTCATTGGATACAGTAAATAAAGAGAACTCTGTTGTTGGTTGAAAGTCATAAAGTTTCTTTTAAAAGCTTGCTGTAAAAGCTTTGGAAGAGGAAAAACCTTTAAACTCATTTCTCTTCTGCCACCTTCTATTGCTAGGATGAGAGTAAGGGGAACTGACAGCAGAAAAGTGTATTTGACTGGGGTGTTTTATGGGATTTGATTATCTGTTTAATCCTGGCACTTTCTTCTATAGCTTTATCTGCAAGACTTGATTTTTCATTTTGTAACACAATTTTGTAGAGGAAAAGTTTTGTAGAGATATTGAAGGATGGATTCTCAGACATACACTTCTGAGGAGACACGACCAGAGAACAGGTAGTGTAGACTACTAAACATGTTACGAAGAATGTGCACTATTATGTCCTGCCAAGCTAATTGATAACTGAGGACACACACTATCTCTCAAAATGAAGCTGTGAAAAGGAGTCTTTCTCTCCTTCTGTGGGCAATACTCCGATGGGAAAAAATTAATGTCGAGTAAGTGGGAATTTGATTTTAAGAGTAGCGGATTAAAAATACTTTACCTGTTGAAATGTTCCAAAAGGTGGTTAATGTTACTCTCCCAATTTGACTGACTGATAAACTGAACAGCTGTGGGATTGAAAGCTGTGCTCAAAAATCTTCCTTTCACAGACCCTAAAGCTTGAACTATTACAACAGTGATGTGCTGGAACATCTCAGTTCCTGCCATAGGAGGAGAAGGAAAAACCTGACCGTTTCTTTAACTAAACTTGACAAGTTTAGGAAGGGGCTACATGATGTGAGAGCTGGCGGCTGTATTTAGCTGTCACTTCCAGTTCTGTTTTCATGTTATAGACCTAAGTTATGGTATTGTCACCAGTCATCAAGAAAGCCAAGGAAATTTAGATCTGGTTTCTGATTTAGCTCTGTCTTCATTAAGCAACACCAAGTGAGGAGGCAGAACTGTGAAATGAAATTCTAGGGAAAGATTACACTAGTCAGTATAAACTGCAACTTTAACAGTCCTCTGATTTTGGTTCTTGAATCTTATTGTAATTTTTAAGCTTAATTACTATTCATTGCTCTGAAATTGTCTGATATGTCGGCTATAATGCAATAGATGAAAGATCTATCTGACTCAGTGACCTTCCTTTGGTGCCAGAACTTCCTTTAAAATATTTAGAAAAATATGGATACTAAAATCTGGTGTGGGAGAATTTTAAAGGCTTCTTTTTCTTCACTGATATTTGTGCTCTATTGTTTATTTTTAAAGACAGGAAGAACTTTGCTCTAAATCACATATCTAAGTTTTTTCATAAGTCTTCTGTAGAAAGAAGTCTAAGTTGCAGTGGAATATAAATAAAATGCTGAAATATTCAGGATTATGCATTGTGTAGACAAGAAACACCCCTAGCAGAGACCTGGTCTCAAAGTGCTGGAAAAGAGTAAAATGCCAGAACGAGCTCTCCAGAGATGAATTTTCAACACCTTTGACTCACAAGTTACTATTAAATTAAATTGCCAGTCCCTGAGGCAGCTGAAAATCACATTAGCATTATTAAAGATGGTAAAATTATACCTTTTAAAAAAATAAAATTCTATACACACAGCCTTAGGTTATTGTCATGAGATACTATGACTTGATCTATAAATCTATGCCAAAAGATCAAACTGATTTCTACGTATATTCAGGGGACTGATGAGAAAGCTAATGTGAGGATAAATGACCAAAGGATGAACAGCTTGTGAGAGTTTAAAGACGCTGCTTCACAAAGGTGAGTAAAATAGACCATTGCCTTGGAGGCCTTCATCATTCAAGATAGGAGCTGATCAGGTTGCATTTGTTCGTAGAATAAGTCAAATCCAACAGTTACCTAAGATTATTGCTAAGGCATTTAGAAGAAATTCAACTTTTTTTTCAAAAACCCTCATTAATTAGCTATATTTGTAGTCTTCATATTAAGAAAAACACTTCTCAAACCCTTCAAAAGTAATTTTCTACTTAAAAACCATACTCTCTTTTTGTACTGATTGTGTTGTTGTAGCCATTTAGAGAGAAGAAAATTAATGGACATTCAGAAAATAATTTTATTTTTTTCTTAAAGTGGCCCATTGCTGCAAAGTGAATATTCCTCAGCAGAGTAATGATATTCAGGAGAATGAAGTGAATTATCTTCAGAGTTACATTTTAAATATATGAATTTGAAAAGTGCATAAAGATAAGAGGAAAAATTCAGCCATCATTATTCTGTTTTATATGACCATATTCTGGCTAATATAATTATATAACCAAAATAAAAGAAGCTCCAACTCTAAGTCAGAGGCAACATTTTTGATAACTTCAGTGGTAAAAACATTTTACCTGAAGACCTCTATCTTGATGTTTTATAGACAAAACAACAATATAAGAGGATATAACATGGCATCATTCTTATTCTAGTGTCTACTGTCTTCTCAAAATAATCCTCATTTTTATGTAAACTTATTGCAGGAGTGCATATTGATATACATACCAGTGAGATGGTTAAAACATAAGACAATCAGAGAAACAATAAATGCTATTATATTGTGTATCTCCTCTTTGGCAGTTCCACCTATTGATGACAATCCCTTGTCAAGCAAAAAGACAGTATGTGGGTATAAGGTTGTCTCTGTCAAAAAATTATTTATAGGTTACCAAGTTTAACCAGTTATCAGAACTGACCTGAACATACATACAAGAAGTGATATTTGTTAACTTGTCAGGATAGAAACTTTGACAAAAGAAATTGATCTTTTTGGCATGAAGGATCAGCTACTGTGTGTGCTTTATATTGGCGTATAAATCTTGAAGAGCATTCACAGTCATAGGTCCCCAACGATAGTGGGGATTGCTGTGTTCCTCTAACTACCAACAAAAAAAAATCCTCAGGAGATATTTTGTTGAAGTTTTGTTTTGGGTGGGTTTTTTTGCTTGTTTGTTTTTTGTTTTTTGTTTCTTTTAAAATATGAGATATAGTTGTTCATTTGGTGTGATATAAAGTCAGTGGCAAAGCTGGGGCTAGTATCCAGGGAGCTAGAAGCCCTGACCTGCATCTGCAGCTGTTTAATCACAGGTGTAGTCCTACATCCTGTGCTCCTGCCTATTGAAGTGGAGAGGGATGCTGAGGGCTAAGTTATGGCTCCTCTGTCACAGCTAGAGTTGGCAAAAAGCTGTATTTCTTGACAGCAGGAACTTAGGCAATATTCATTGTTCAGGTCTGAGACACCTGATTTGTTTCAGGTTGTCTGGGGGGAAAGGTGAGCAAAAGGAATATGTAGGTACATCTTTTAACTACTTTTTTTTTTTTTTTTTTTTTTTTGGCATTTTCTAATGGTCCCAGTCACCCATCAGACCCCAGAGAGCTCAGCACTGCCAGTTTCCCAGCTGAATAGCTAGCACCACACTGGTCTGTGTGTGAGTATTCACTAAAGAGCTGATGTTGCCTTTTCCTCTGTTTCTTGTGGATGACAGTCATCACCACATCCCACAATAGCTTAAAAAAGGGATGGCACCTTTTATGTGCTGTTACAGAGCAGGCAGAGAGCAATCTCACTTCCTCAGCCCTTTCTCAGTCTGAGGACCTCCTATGACAAAGAAAAATGATGTTCAAGGGCCAAACCTAAAAAGCACTGGTAGAGGGCTAACACTGACTAATCATCAGTGAAGAGAAAGAGAAAGAGAAAAAAACTTTAAGAGAAAAAACTTATGAGAAAAAAACTTTTACTGCCTAGTGATTTTGAAACCTGATAAACATTTTTATTTTAACTTCTGGTAGGAGAGTTGGATTTATGTTAGATCCAAAAGTGCTCTGATGATAGTTTTATGGAATGATATAGAACATTTACTTTTGCAAGTAACAAGCTGAGCTTCTGTGCTCACTCTGTACTTCTAAACATGGTAGGGGAGATGTGTTAATACGATGGCTGATTGGATAGCTGCAACTTACCACAGGTCTTGCAAATTTCGAACTGTCTGTAAGTGAACTAAAAACTGTACTACAGAATAATCCCACATGTAATGTTCTGATGATTAAACCCCTCTGACAATTACATCATACATTATCAGGATTAGCCAGATCCATTACTCATCACTGGTGCCTTGGACAAAACAAAGCTGGTACACTAGGGATGCTCCTATGGAAGAAAGCAGCCAAGCAGTGTTTATGTAACAGGAGCAGCAGCATGCTGGAGAAAGATATTGCTTCAGCTTGCACGGTGTTCCTGGAGTTTAGAAACTAGGAAAGGCAGAAATCTGAAGGCAGCATATTGACTATACCGTATTTGAATACAAATTTATTTGCATGTTCTGCTTCTCTGCTATAATTATGCTTTGCTGAAACCTCTTTTTATGTATATAAAGCACGCAGCTTTGCATCTCTTCTGTTTACAAAAATTAGACAATAATCCACAGACCAAAAGAAAGGGAAGACAGTTATTATAAAGGAATACTGTGTTAATTGCAGGAGTTTATATTGAAGACTGGGGTTAAAAATGAAATGTATAGAGATATTTTTACTAGTAAGTTAGTGTTGGGGGGTTTTTTGGTGGTGGTGTTGTGGATTTTTAGGGGTTTGCCTTGTTGTTCTTTGTTTTTGGGGTTCTTTTTGTTGGTTTTGATTTGTTTTGTTTTAAAAAAAATCTGGTAATACCAGGACCATATTATTTCTTACTGCTGTTTCTCCATTCTGCAGAAAAAACTTTCCAAAAATAAGGTTTCTGAGGATAGAAACTTATTTCTTCACCCTGCTCCCACTACCAGATTCCTGTCCACGTAAAGTTGTGGAAAGCAAAAGTCTATGTGCAATAAGAACGTCCTATCTCCCCAGTGTTTCATCGAGGCAGAAACTTTCCTAACAGCTTTTCATTTTCTGAACAAAAATATTTCATCTAAATGCTTGGTGAGGACTGTGGTAAAGCACAGAGGGCATGGGGGACTGCTCCAGCTAGGGAGTGCTCGTCAGGAGCTAATAAAGACTGAGGATCCACATTTTAAAGATGACGTCTCACTCTATCCCAGCCTGGTGAGACTAGCCAATTCTCTTCACAGAGTAATTGAGGGCTCCATCTGAAAGAGTGTGTTGTCGTCCCCCCCCCGCCCTGTTTTGTTTTTTTTTTAGATTAAGGCAGTTTTCAGGTAACTGTAGTCCTTTGGAGAAATTCCGAAGAGGTGTGCAATTCCTAACTATTAAATACTGAAAAGCTGAAGGGAATCCTTATATCGAGCTGTATCAAACAAGTGCAAGCTAAGGAAAACGGGATTTATGTGAATGAGCATTGGGCAATGGGAGATTCAGGATACAATCCCTCTTAAAATCAATTTTTGAGTTGGAACTTTTTCAATAAAGGTATGCCCAGCCCTATAATGGGTGAATCTTTTAATTCTAATGAACCTTTTGCTTTTTAAAAATTATTCTTTTATTTGATATGGAATAGTGATGGATGTGCACCCTAGGAGTAAAAGAAAAACAGCAGCATGTCTGAGCAGTCCGGCACATGGGCTTCAGTAGGTGATCTGTGTCAGTTTAAAGTCTCTATGTCCTGTGCCAAAATAGGGTCAGAAAAATCTCCTATGCTGCAGTTCTCAATCTGGTGTCTTTAAGGTTATAAACTGACAGACTGTGAACTCTGTCGAGGGGAGTACAGCTTTATGCTCAATTTCATGCCCACTTCTGTGGGGTGATAATCACTGACAGAAAAATGGGGTAAAGAAATGGGCACAATTTTGCCATTAGCCATTGTGTTTTGATAAATGTAGCTGCATTTACAAAACCTCTAATCTTCTTCTATTATTGAAGCAGTATTTTCCAGTCATCCACTGTCTTGCAATTATTATGGAGCTTTCTCCTGTTTACAGATGAAGTCACAATGCTATTAATGAAGAGGTAAGGGTAAGGGAGAGAGATGGAAAATGATCAAATCCTTAGTATAAGTAATATTTTGTATTAATGATTACAGAGCCTTTCCTAACTTTATGACAAAATCCACTAGTATACAACAATGTCATCATGTTGCTTTTCTTTAAACAATCTATTAACACTAGCTGAATAATACAAAAGAAGGAAATTTATTTTATCATTTCAAAATGAATCATGTGATCTATTTGGTGGTGTTTTGTAGGTATCTCCATTAATCTAGTTTGGAGTATGAAATATTCACAGATTCCCAGGATTATAATCATGCATGATCTGATCAAGTATGAGTGCTTATAACCAGAAGTTTATAATTTGTCTTTTGTTATTTAACTTTCTGTTTCTTAGGTAAAGTCACTTGATATGAATTATTTTCCCATATATGGTGTGTCATATCTATTTCCATCGTGGGGCCTGGATAGACTCCTTGGATTGTTACCTTAAATGTTGCACAAGAGCCTACTGTATATCAGCATTGGCCCTACAGCCTCATGCCCTTTTTTGTTTTTATAGTGAGAAAGCCCAAATATGCTGTAGAAGGGCCATCTGTTGTGTGCTTTAGGTATAACCTCAGATGGCCAGTTGATGATCATAGGCACGAATCACAAAGGAGACAACAGCACACAAATGATTTAGAAGCTGAAGACACTCGGAAGATGAATCACAAACTAATTTCAGCTGCTTCAAGAAGCAAGGTATGCCATCTAAGTGCGGTATTTACATTTTAAATAGCCACTGGTGAGAGGAAAACCTCTGCAGAAAGTGATTCTGCCATTCTAAGGTAGGTATACCAGATATGTAAACCAAGCCACTTACGTGGATGTGGCTCACTTATTTCACTGACTATAGATAAGTCTTAAACCAGGCAGCTAACTTCCATGCATCTGTTGTTAGGAGGTGTGAAGCCCATCTGCAAATTATTGTGTGGATACAGAAAAGTAACACAGAAGAAATGAAGAACACTTCTGAATGGCTGATGACAGACATATGTAATGAGATTTCAGTTAAAGCCTGATAAAAAAGTAAAACAATATTGAAAGCAGGAGAAACTAGTTATTATTGCAGCGTTGTCTGCAAATTGAGATATTGAAAACTGGCTATTTCTACATTGCGCACAGCTGAGGAGAAGGAAGATCTATGGTAAGCTACTGTTAGCTTAACTGTGGATGTTCACTGAAGAGTTTTGCCTTTGAAACCTATTTTGTCTTTTGAATCCCATTTTACAGGTAAGGAGGCTGAGGCATGAAGTAATTCTGACACTCAGGAATATTCTTTATTCTTTATGAGACTCTCTTAAATTCTAAGACCAGTCCTTTGCAGAATTAGGAACCAATATTCACTGGGTGCACAAAGCCAATAAAAGCAGCAGCCTTGCTGCTGAGAATCTGGATGCCCTGAGCTCCCTGGCTCACTCTGGGAAGTGGCACATCACAGCTCCTGTGTGCCAAGGGCAGGCTGCAAGCTGAGGGATGTCTACAGAAGTAACACACTCTTCCCTTGCTTCCTCAGCTTGTTCCATCGCTTCCTCCGCGTTGTCGAGCTTGAGAGAAAGCAGGCTTTTTAAAAGGTAAATATAGTTCATGTAGAAGTGAAATTTCCTGGGGCTTCTTTCCATTCAAGGATGAGTGCTGCGCTGGGCATTCACATGCAGCATGAGTTTATAGTCTCATTACTGGGCGCAAGCTACGAATAAAGTACAGCTTAGCCAACAGGTGTGGGAAGAAATGCAGTTTAAGCCTTTGCTCTTGCTATGGTGGCATCTCCTGAGGAAAAAAATCAAACGTTATGTTTCTGAGAAGAACAGAGGCAGAATGCATTCCCCTGGCTGTTTGAGCTGATCCCATGCCAACGTGTGGCAGCGAGTGCCACCATCCAGCTGCAAAAAGGGGTCTAGGCACCGGGACAATGCTCCTGGAGAGTCTCGCTGCTCTCTGCCCCACACCTCGCTCCTGGCTCTGCTGGTGAGGCACAGTCAAGCCCAATTAAAAACATGAGTGGAGGCTGTTGCCAGAAAGAGCAGGTTAGTGCCTGCAATTAAACTGTTTGCTAATTATGTGGTAGGACAATATTTTTTTTCAGTGGTTAATTTCTTTCACACAAAATTGTCTGTGCACACGTGTGAGTGCTTCTGTGTGTGTGTGGAGGATGTACCGCTCTAAAAAGCCTATTTTTTTTTCTTTACCTCTTTCCTTCTCCTCTTTGTTTTGATTAGTTCTCAAACTGTAAGTTATACTTATTTAACACCTTTACCATAACTCAAATTTGCACCGGCGTTGCTCACAGAATTTTTACTTTCTCGCACCAGGGCTGCTTTCGTCTCCTGGTGCTCATCTGTGGAGGTCACTGTGGGCCCCACAGTCGTTTAGCTGTGTGTTAATCTTGAATCCTGCAGCAGACTCTGGACCGTTATGGATCATTTTCTTTTTATTGTTGTTCTTTAATTAAACAGAAAATGATAAATTGTTTATGTCTATTGTGCAGTCTATAAATACTCACTTCCTGGTTCATTACCATTATTATATGACATATGAAAAGAATGGAAAGGAGTAGATTAATGGACCTGCATGCTGATCACGGTTTTGCTCGGAAATCTCAGATATCTGCAATCTGACAGCCATTCAGAGGCTGCTATCCGGCCTGATCAGATGTCGCTGAGCTGTGACCAAAACCCAGTGGCGTATTTTTTTTAACAACACACTTTTCAAAATTATGCATTAAAGCGATTATTGATCATTGCTGTGCGAAATATAATAAATGTGAAAACTACTGAATTCCACTAATGTGAAAAGCATAATAAAATACAGGATGATATCTTTAGACAAAAGACAAGCAAAACTCCCTTCTACAAAGTGCACTGAGTATTATTGAGAACTGTAGTCACAGCACAAAATTCTGCTTTCTCTGATGTAGAAAGACTGTGGGGAGCAGGGGTGATTGAAGGACATTTAAGGCTCTTTGAAGGTGCTTTCTGCAGTCAGAGAACTCGACTGTGTCCACTTACCTACCTTTTTATTCTGCTTTTTACTTTTTCCCTTCCACTCTTATCAGGCATGCTCTCAGCCTTTCTTCTTTGAGTGGATGAACTCCTGTTGGTTAGTTTGCTCTCACATGTGTTATTCTATTTAATACCAGGAATGTGAGTTTCCACCGCAAAGGTATTTACATCAACACAAAGGGAGTATAAAACGTTACTGTTTCACTTGGTCATATTTGTTTCATCCTTGTGTAAATGAAGAAAGTGGAAAAAGAAGCAAAATTAGGATTTTTACCAGGGATTAGCGTATTATGTGGAGTGATACATGATTTTCTAACATGCGAGCAGTGACCTGCTTTTCTTTCCTCCTTTCCCTGTTTTGTAAAAGTATTTCCATCACTAATGTGCCTCTGTTTCTGGGCCTGCCAGTGGCAAATCCAAATGGTCCATTAACTGTGAAGTCAGTTGTCAGTTCTTCTGCCTCTAGTTTGGTACACTTCTAAGTGACTTGCTTCATTGATTGCACAGTGATTCTGCACTGCAGAGATGAACCCAGGTCACATATCTTGAGGTTAATTCAAACTATATAGTATTTTTTGTCAGAGAAGCTGGCATATTTTTTCAATAGAAGCAGACTGGTAATGTATGCCTGATGATGATTTGCTGTAAGAGCAAATGTCCAGATTCATGTTTAAACTGATACGGGCAAAATAAAGGGCAGGATTACACTGGAGGGAATAATTCAAATAAGTCTTTTTGAGTTTAAGGGACCGTGATTCTTGGAGAGGCATGAGATTTTGTTGAGCAACCTGAAGGTATAGCATGATGTGTTTGATTACATTTAATGGTTGTTTAATGTTTATGGGGAAGATAAGAATACAATATTTTACTTCCTTCTCTTGCCATCTCGGATCTTCTCTACACAGTTCCGTGGTGCAGAGTAAGATTGTTTCTTATTTTTAAAGTGGCTTGTTAGAGCATTATATATTGAGTTATGCTCTAGGGCTGACAGAGAAATAAAAGCAGTGTTTTGTATCAGTGGATTCCACAGTGATCTTCTTCCCTTAGATGATAGTTCCTTAAACTTACTGATTTTGTGCTGCTTTTAAACTTCTTGTCTTTCCCTACATTCTATAAGTGCATCTGTATATGATGTATTTTCTCTCTTTTTCCAAAATGGTTTGCAGTGTTATTGCACACTTTCCCCAATGCACTAGGGAAGTGACTGAATTTTTAGTGGTGAAAAATGATTCCTATATACACTTTGATCCTGCAATTCATTATTCTACTGTCAGTTTGGTTTGTTTTTCACTCTAGGCTGCTGTTTTCTTGATTGCTTCAAGCTTGAAAATTACTCTGTTCCCAAGATCCACTGTAAAGTGAACAAAAAGATAAAGACAACAGGGACACAAGGCAGTTCTAGCACAAGAACTAGGCAGCAAGATTTTCTCCGTGGTATGGATAGCAGCAATACTTTTTCAGTAAATGGTTTGGGACTCAGTGTTGCCTGGTCTCTCAGTAAATTAGGCTGCATTGACTAATTTTCTGAAAATATTTCAGCTTTAAAATAAAATACTGAACTTCAAGTGCTGTGATCTTTTCCCAACGTGTGTGGGAAAACATATGGAAATTTTTGTATTTATAACTTTCACGATAAGTACAGGGTAGATAACTATTATGGGAAAAAATATCCACATTATAACAAAAAAGAAAACTTTTGCTCTATCAGTTATTTTTGCTTCACTTCCAAGCACTTGTATAAATGTAAAGAAATAGGCAATCTCTTCCACTTGTACATATTTTAAATATTATTTTTATGGTTATGTATTTTATATACAACAACAGCAGTAGCAGCCTGTTTAGACTGTTGGGTTCTTTCTCCTCATGTTCAGCTCTCTTAAGGAAAATAACATTTCAGGTTATTTTTTTTCTACATAATACTTTTTTAATTAGCAGGGGACATTCATATCAGGCAAATAACCAGTTTCTCTGTCATTCTCATGTTAAAACAATCAGCACATTTGGTTTTGCTAATGCAGCAAAATTGTAGAATATGAGTTAATCATACAATACATGTCATGTGAAAGCTACCCATATTCTAAATTTCCTAAGCAATACTATAATTGAGACTAGTTCTGACTAGATAGACTCAAGAAAATAGTATTAACAGTGAAGCAGACGGTTTTGTTTGTATCTTCATGAATTTTCAGAAAATGACATTAGAAGGATTTATTCTTATCTGACAGCACAGATCTGGTTCTGATATCTAGTTTATCTACATATACAACTTATTTTGCACAGGTTTGTTGCTATGTTATGATAATATATGCAAAATTACTTCTAACTAGTCAAGTACCAAGATGTACTGTTCATATGTGGTGTTCTCCCTTACACTTGCTGACATATTAAACTAGAATAGATAGAATTTGTCTTGCACTTTTTTTTTTTTTCTTTTGACAATTTCCTTTCAAACACTGGCTAAGCTATCTGGTAAATTTAAGTAAGGTTATTAATGCAAGGCTATATGCAATGTACTGTAGATGAGGACTGGGGGAAGTTGCAAAGGAATAAATAGTCATTTTTTCAACACATGACCTGTCACGTGCAGGTGAAAGGGTTGGGAATGGAAGGAGCTCTTCTAGCAAATTTTTGTTTCAAACCTGTTTTAAAGCCATTTCATACACAAAGATCAATATGTAGCCTCACTGTGACCACGTACTATGAATTCCCCTATACTTAAGAATCCATGAATTAATTTCCCTTCTGCCTGAAGACCATCTTTCAAAAACTAGCCAAACATGTCTAGCTTCAAATTCTGTTTATTAATTTCATTGTGAGTTGGTTTTATAGATTCAAGAGACTTCTTTTTAAAGTTGTGCTCTATGTGGGCAACAGAAATTTCATAAGATATATATATATAATGTGATCAAGTAATGCTTTGTCCTTCAGTTCTTTAAGTCAGATTGATCATCTTTTGACTTTTATAGTGAAAATTTTCCATTTTTTGTGTATCCTTGGAACTTTCCTGTGAGGACTTTGCAATCTATAACATCCCTGAAATGTGCTCAGACCAAAGGAGTTAGCATTCCAATAGAGGCTGCACTGTTGCCAAATGCGGATGCAACCTGACCTCTCTGCTGCTGCTTCACCTTCTGTAATTATACACCCAAGAATCACCTTTTTGACCCTACCATCGCAATTGCCTCTACCATCAGCAATTCCTTTTCAAAGGCCCCATCTAAGCTTACCTGCAAGAGAACACCAGGAGACACCCCAGATCCTGCTTGCTCCTTGGATAACGAGATCGTGTGCTTAGATTTCACCCACATGGAGACAGGGATGTGGGAAATGGCTGGTGCATATCCAGATAGCATGCTAATGGGAAGTCAGGATGTGGCAGGGGCCAGCACCTGCATCCAGGAATTCAGAATCACTCCCGGACTTTAGATTCCAGATATATTCAAAGAAACTTCTTCCTTGGATTACCTCTTACTTTGTCTGATTCTGGGTATATTTCCTGAACTGCGTGGTACTTCTTAAACAAAATCTGGGTTTTGTCATCTGCATTATTTATTTTCATAATGTGTCACCTTTATTCAACAGTGATTTTGTGTTTTAGTTCAAGTAACTTATAAAATTTCTCTTAAATGTAAAGATATAACAAAAATTCCCAATACTTAGTAGAAACTGTGTGGGAAGTCTTGAAATGTAACAGAATGTAAGTTTTTAATCCTTTTTTTTTTTTAGTTTGACATGTCCATTTTATATTCCTTTAATTTAATTAGAATGTGTTGCATTACTAAGTCAGGTGCCGGCAGAAATATCAATATTTTATTCATCAAGTCTCATATTATTCATTACATTATTTTGCGTACTTATTTCAGTCTTACAGTCATACAGTTGCTTAGGTTATACCATTTAAGTATGTGGTCTTTTGGACCATTCATGGTGTCCCTAAGTGTACAAAAAAAAAGGACAGTGGTGGTCTAGAGAGCTCCTTTCTAAATTTATTTAAAAGTTCTTCATACAAATTTTCCAGAGCTGCTGATCCTACACGTCTTTTAAACTAGTGTTCCATGTTTCCTGACTAATGGCTGAAACAAAAATCACCATCCAAATCTCATCAAGCTCTTCCCAAGGGCATAAGAGATTTATTTACTGAACACTTGTGCCTTTCCTAAGGTGTTACCATTATTAATGAGAATTCTACCAGCCGTAATAATGAACTAATGCACTAATGACACCTTTGGAATTATTTTGTTTCTAAAAAGTCCTCTCCATTTTCTTGCTCTTATCTCTGTTGACTTTAGATTTTTCCAGGAGTTACTTTAATTCCTTTAACCATTTTCTACAAATCCCATTTTCTGATTTATATTTATTACTAGTATTTTCTTTTTTCCATTTTGTTAAATTTTAAAGTTATTGGTAATCTTATATAAATTAGCTTGGTTTATTATTTTTTTAAGTTGTCCTTTGTCTGCTGAGTATTTAATAAAATATTCTTAGGCAGTTCCAGTTATCATTCGTTCAGTTATCATTTCTGATTACGTTCTATTTTCTCTGATGATGTTGCTCATATCTATTTCAAGATTGGTCTTTTCTCTAGTACAGCAAATTTAAGTATTGCTGACAAAGACTTTGGTTTCTTCATGTGATTATGGCAGGAACACTCTACTGAAGATTCTGTTGCTCTCTAGTTTTGTGATCAGCTGTTATGTAAGTCAGGGCAGTTACTGCAGTGTTCTTCCATGGCTTGTTTAGGAAATCATCAAACTTGTCTGAGGTGTGTCTAGAAACAATAGCTAAATGTAAGTCCAGCATGTGCCATCCTAGTGTGCTGTGCATTCCTGGGATCTTATCCCAAACCGACACAGCACTCATACACCAGAGCTGACGTGATTTTGTGTAGCATCACACTCTTCTGTACGAAGCAACTGTAGGGTACCCAAAGCTATGAAGTATGCCATCCATATGGCTTCATTTCTGATAGAAAAAGATGTCTCAGCTGAAAAATATGAAAATATGTTTCAGATAAGCATCTTTATTTTCTAGGATACCCTCATACTATGACATAGAGCCAAGGATTCAAGCCAGGAAATGGATGGGCATTTGACTAATATACCATAAGTGTAATGGAAACAAATCTTTTTCAAAGGCTTACTCAACAGTTACAGGTAGAATCTGCACAGGCTCAGAGAACTGTGCAGGCAGTCCATGATGCTTATTGTGAGACAGTGTAGTAAGTGTGGATTTCAAATTCACAAATGATTCATGTTTGGTGATGAGACCATTTATAATAATTACTAGGCTATTATTTGATACTTGTAGGTATGACATCTTTAAAAAAGTTCTGTCGTATGAACATTACCTTAGATGTGTAAAGATCACCAGAAAGCACTAGGAATGCCATGGAGGACTGACCAGCATAGGAAAAGGACCTTTAATCAAACAAATTATTTTCTTCAAAGAAAAGAAGAAATCCTATACCTTGTACCTTGTAGGCCAACATGAGGTTATAAAGTAGTACCTTCTTGACTTAAAAAAAAAAATGTGAATTTTTTTTATCCCATGGATGGGACCTCCATTCTACTCAGTATCTTGTCTTCAGCAAGCAATAGGGTAATTTGCTGAGAAAAGAACAGTAAACCTTACAGAAGCTGCAAGGTTTCCTTATGTAATCTGCCAGATTATTGACTGAGGGAAGAAATACTGCTTTCTTTCCTATTCTAAGGTTTTACTACCAACACAGATACAAAGAGATTTTTGAACCAAAGTTAAGTGTGACCTCCTCTTCCTACTCCTCCCAAGAAAACCCAAAACCTACCCACTGTTTAAATTCTGTTTTGTTTTTTGATCTATGAAGAAACTTAACACTGATGTGTGAGGTGATTGACAGGTAACACAGTCGGTCTGCTTAAATTACTTGATGGACCATCATATGGAGCTAAGGGGAAGTGGACTTGAATCAAACAGAAAGGAGGTGGTTCCTCCTGTTCCTCCTGGACAACAGATCTATGGGGCTCATCACCAAAAGGCCTTGTGGGTGCAAGGAGCTTACATGGGATTGAAAAAATCCCCTGAGATGAAAACAGATCATGGGAGAGTACTGGGGAGGTGATGAATGAGCACATACGCTTTTTCTGATTTTATTCTCCTGTAGTTATTTAATAATACTAATGTTTGAGACAGGACTCTGGGGACATGGAGCCTTTGTCAGTGGACCCTTAAAACAGTGCAGCTCTCTTAAATTATGTCTTAGAGTTTACAGAGACAACAATCAATACCTTTGTTTGTGCCTGACCTCTCTTGTGAGAACTCATGTTCAAAATCTCTGACTAAATTAATTTAGCCTTGATCATACATGTGCTTAGAAGAACCCATTTGAAGTATTTGGGAGCTGTCCTGAAACTGCAAATGAATGATACATTGAAGACAGAAGAAGTGCTCTGCTCCATGTGCTCCATCCCTGGGGAGTGCTGCAGTAATTCTGTGTGCCCAAAGGAAAACAAGGTCACATTTCCATTTACCTTCCCTTCAATATATCTGTGTTTGTGTAAGTATAGCATGTGGAGTTGGGTGAATGCATACAGCACTTCTCAAAATGAGATTTTTTGCCCAGGCTTAAGACTATAATATGTCTTCTGACAGCGAGTTATAACTTATTCTTCAATTTTACAGATTTCAAATGAACAACTTGTGGAGTAAGAGTCTACTCAGCATCGTGTATAGTGGTAGAGTTGAGCTGGATAGCAAGCCCATGTTAATGAGTAGAGATTCTGTGAGAATTGTGACATTGACATAGGTAATACCTTGCTTTCTTTTTGTTCCTTTTAAGAAGGGAAAGCTTTTAATAGCAGTATTCATTATGACCCTTCTGACATCAGTTAGACAAGCAACATTTTAAAAAAGATGTGAAAAAATGTGAAAAAAAAGAAGAGGTTTGCTAGTTCTTGAAGACTTCTCTTTGAACAACTCCATATCCTTTGTCAGTTTTGGAGCAGGCAGATTAGTCTGGTCAGATGGATCATTGCTGGCATCCCACTTTCTACAGCATCAGTCTAGACTGATTTCTACTGCACTATATAGTGATTTTGTTGTAGGAGATGGGGTCTCACTTTGAGATGCACTGTACGACAAGGCAAGGAAGCATGTTTCAGCAGGGCAGAAATTACAAAAGGAAAATCTTCCATGTAAGCTACTTCTCTGGTTGGTAGTAATGAAAAATCCTACCTGCATATTATAGTCCAAAGAGGAGACATGTAAAGGAAGGCATCATCTATGGGAGAAAAACTGCAACATTCAAATGAGCTTACTGAATTCTTCTGCTCTGTGTTGTTATAGGGTTTGGAGATTTGTGATGCGCTTGTTT
Source organism: Tringa tobata (assembly GCA_033628505.1). NCBI lineage: Eukaryota > Metazoa > Chordata > Aves > Charadriiformes > Scolopacidae > Tringa > Tringa tobata. The sequence continues at coordinate 3,382,711 of JAHREE010000215.1, forward strand.
ACTCAGATAAAACACATTCACATAAATGCATGTGCATTTCTTTGCATGCATGTTTATGTATACGTATACATGGTACCTCAGGAGTTATTGCTGTACTTCATAACTTTGCACTCTCACTTTGAAAGTTCAAATTGAATGGTAAGGTACTGATCCAAGGCTAATGTGAAGGGATTAATACCTTTCCCGACTTTTTGACAGGGAGAAGGAAAATCTATGTTCATAATAAGCTAAACCATATATTTTACTGAAAGTGACATATACGTAACAGTTTTATAAAAAGGAGGCTGGCATTTTCCTAGGTCATGGCCAGACCTGACATAAGGACAGGACTCCCAGGGGCCAATGTGGACAAGCTCCCCCTTCTTTGGAGAACAGAGGAAAAGAGCATTTCCCATGCCACTTTTGTCTCACCATTTGTCCCTCCCTTCCCTTTATTTGCTAGTGTAGGTGCAGTTTTCATCCAGAAAAGTGTATTCATTTGGTACACCCCTTCATCCTACGTTGTCCAACAAGGACAACAGAAGAAGAAGAAGTTATTTTCTGCTAGGATGAACAGGAGAGGAAATAATTTGCTACGCAGACTATTGGCCCTCTTGGGAGCAAAAGTGTCCTGGAGTCATGCTTGAGGCCTCCTCCTGAGGTAAAACACAACATGCTGAGTCTACACAAACCTTATGTTACAACTATCTGTCTTCTTGCTTTATATGCTTTGGGTTTGTTTTTTCTTTCATTTTGTTTTGTTTTTCTTAAGATGAAATAATTGTGTCCAATTAACTCCTTTGTGCAAGATGAAGATATAAAAGTTAAATATTTAGGTACAAACTGGGAAGTTTCTTAATTATTGTGCACATATTATACCCCTGTGACATTTTTTTGTTGTAAATCCACTACATTTATATCATATTTTAATTAAATGTTCTTTTTAACGGTATTTAACAGAATATCCATACATGGTTACTCTTGGGATTAGTGACTTTTATTACCTTAAGCATGTCATAGAGGCAATTTATGAGAAAATTCAATGTTTGGGTTCTTTTTATTCCCTTTGAGATCCTGGTTTTGATAATCATTATTAGAGTACTGTTCAGCTTAATGGCTTTGCAGTAAAAAATAACAATGCAGTGGAGAGAAAAAGAGATTTATTGGAACCACAATACAAATAAAAAGATTATTGCCAAGTTCGGTGTTTTTCTAAAAGCTATGTCTATGCTAGTAAATGAAACGGACCAGAGACTGTTCTCTGTCCCCGAGGACAAATGATATGGCACAACCCACATTTATACAGCTAATCTCTCTTAGCTCTCAAAACAAGGTAACTACCTCCAAACTGCCTATTGGGAGCAATCCTTTGAGCACACCATCCCCAAATCATGCTCCGGGATTGTTTGGGATGGTATTAATTGGTTTACATCCCAAAGTCTGCCAGGAACTACGCTAAGAGCCTTTGTGTCCTTGCACACTGTTGCTTATTAGTGTAGTCACCACATTATTTCTACAGAAAACATCTAATGGTGCTGTCAGTGATCAAGGGCTGTGGTAACTGCTCGTGGCACTTGTTCAAGTTCCAGCTCACTACCAGGACTTTTAACTCAGGATAAAAACTGATGGATTCAAACACTGATATTCAAAGTAAAACACTTCCTTGGTTTACAGTATCTCTGGAAAAGGAGTGAGTTCAAGTCATGTAGCTGAAAGATGAGTTGCCCTCAAAATGTTGCTACCAACAATGGATAAAGAGGAATTAAAATCCATGGAACTCTAGCCTTACTAGAAACACCTTTATTTTTAATATTCTAAACAGTCTTGAGGGACTCTGTGAAATTTAAGTCAGGGTTCTTGGCTTTCATTGCAGTTTAACCCTTAAACAAGAAGAGAAGCAATAAAAGAGGCAAAAGAATCTGCTTGCAGCTCATGCTGGGGCAAATGGACCTGAGATGGGTTTGCTGAGAGCTGGCTAAGGTGTTTCTGCCCTGCGGTGAACTGTGCAGTACAGATGTGCCTTGTGCAAGACATAAAAAATTACCTGTTCATCCATCACTTCAGGAAAGAAGCAACTTTCCCCTTGGTGGTATCAGCATTCATGCTGTCTTTCAGGCTGAGCCACGGCACTCCAAAGTGTCAAGGGAGGAAGGTCCTACCTCTCACGCCGTTCAGGTGAGCAGGGTGCCAGGCACTGAAAGCTGCGCGATGTGCGACCCATTAGAGAGAACAAGCCAGTTTCTAGGGAATACCATTGCCTGCAGTCCAGGAAAGTGTTTGAGCACATACCCAGTGTCCAGCACCTTTGTATCTGGTGGTATGAGACAGAATCCCACTGGTTTCCTGGACTGGGCTCTGAATGTGCAAAGAAAGACCTCCTGAGAAGGAGAGATAAAGGCGCTAGGGTAATAGAAAGAAGACAATTATGACAGCTTTTATTTTAAAACATTGAGCTATAAATGTGAAGTAGAACAAAATGGAAAAGCAATTCAAAACACTGGAGGAGGCAGGCAGCCAAAACATTTGTCTGAAAATGCAGCTTCCTTGGTACTCATAGGCCAGAATGGTTTGTGTTTTAGATTGCTCTCAATTTTGCTTGATTTGAACACGATTTGGCTTTTGCAGTTAAAAGCAGCCAAGGCCTAACGCATATAGTATGATTTTACTGTTTTCTGTCAAAAAAAAAATATGTAGCAGTTTAAATTTTTTTAGAAATGAGGAAGGACAGACTGGTCTGTCTCTATAGTAAACATGATGGACAGAGTGACCCTTCTTTCTTTTTTTTTTTTTTTTTTTGAAAAATTATATTTCTGGTCCCATGACCAGAGTGAAAAGGAGCAGTGTGCCCATCTCTCATTGGTATCTTTTTTATTTAGACTGGTTATGGGTCTATTCAGACATTTTTCAGAGAGCTAATCCAGTAAGAGATCTTCAGTCTTTCCACAGTTCTGGACAGAGTGTCAGTGGTTGTGGAAGGAATGACAGCCACAAAGCCTGCAGCTAGAAAAGACTGCTAGCTTCGATGCTGTGATACAGCCCTGTTTGATGCCTCTTATAGCTATTGTTAGGACAGGTTGAGTAGTTCCAGCTTCTTCAGTGTTGGAGAAGTCATTTCACTCGCAGCAATTCTTCATAGCTAGAGAAGGACTCTCATCTTAGGAACACAACAAAAGGGACGTAGTCTTTGAGTACACATTGAAATGAGTGAAATTCCAACTGGATATATATATATACACACACGTGTATACATATATATATATAAAGGAACAAGGTGATCACAGAAGCAGTACAGCCTCTACCCTTTAAGATTTCTCAAACTTGACAGGACAACACTCTCTTCATTTAACTTTGAGGTTGGCCTGCTCTGAGCAGGAGGTTGGCCTTATAGAGGCCGCTTCAAACCTAATTTATACTATGCTTTTAATTTTAATATATTATAGAAACTTAGCCAAGGGAGATAAAAACTGTATAATTTAACAGAAATAAGGTATCATATTCAAATGTGCTTTATTTATGGTAAATGCAATCTGGATTTCATTTAGAAACAAAAAATTCTGGTCTTAATAATTCAGTGTCTCCATAATTTCTATAAGTCATCCAGATATAGACATCGATATACGAAACAATCTTCAATTAGCATTTTAGTGGCTCCAGAATCTATTTAATATTGTTTGTGGGAAGACACACACTAACATCGTTTTTTAAATTACATATGTTAAGAAGTAAATTACACCCCAAATGCTGGAAGATCATCCTGGACTTCAGAGATCTCCAGTAGTTTTGATACCACACACTATGAATTTCCTTTTCAGCTTGAAGCCCTCAGCTTCAGGTTTCAGTAGACTCCAAATTCAAAGGAAGATTAAGGAAAATTACAACATTTTCTCTGCTTCTTAGTCAAAGCCATTAATCCCACAGAGGTTTTCATGGCTACCATGGTATAACAGCAGCTGCACTGAAAAAAATATTTTATGAAATCAATGAAAATACTGAAGAAGGGGGGCATGAAAGAAAAAGCTTCTGCGTTAACAAATTTTCAATACGTCTGGTAAGATGAAAGGGAACCACACACACAGAGGCAGAAAGCAGGCCGAGCAGGTACCACAGCAAGGTATTTCCAAACAGCTTCATAAGCAATTGTACTTAATTTGAATGGGCTTCTCATAAGCAGAAGAAGCTTGGGGAAGTTGGGGAAGCTTAACTTCAATGGTGGCCCTGAGAAATAGTGAAAATTTCTCAGAATGAAAAATGAAAATGAAAGCACAGTGACTAGTGCAGGCACTGATTTGTCAGTTAAATGAGGGAATCTAATAGGACCCCAGCTGTCATTAACATTGCAAGAGTGCTGGCTTCACACCACAGCGCAACCCAGGGTTTCCTGGCAGGTAACCAATTTTGGCTGAGTTTGTGAAGGAATTCAGACCTTAATCACCACAGTCTCGATACTTTTTGTAAGCAGAAAATAATCTTTTCTGGTGTCACATTAACATTTCATCCATTTCTGAAATGTAAATAAGCAAGTGAGTGTGTCTATGTATGGAAAAGCTGCAGAATCAGCATGTGTAAAGGAGAGAGTAGATGCATTTAGGATTAAAGTGGTTTAGGTGAACTGGGTAAGTGCATGTATATCATCTTTTATCATTGCACGGTCACTATTTGTAGCAACCCAAAATGCAGTACTAGACATGTATTATAACAATTTTGTGTGCAGCATTAGTAATCTGCCCATTTACTCCTACCAAAAATCTGGCCCTTGTTAATGTTTACCATTAGAAATGAAATTCATGGGATTTTTCTTTGCTCATTGTTACATTTAATAGATGACAAACATATTTCTTTCTTTCTCCTCTCATTTCTATAGAGCAAGGTCAGCTTTCTGTATGGTTCATAGCAAGTCAGCGTGGAGAGGCAGTATCATCCATCATTTAGGTGTGTTTCCTCATTACCTACATGAGTATTGCTGCTGTTAGCTGTATAGTTATCCTTGAAAATTTCACCTGGTTAGATTGCTCTGTCCTGTTTTAACCTCCTAAATTTCATCCTCCTGTGACTCCTCAACAATATTTACACTCTTAGTGAATATTACTTTTTACCTTTAAACATAATCTGTAAGTTCAGCAGAAGCCATCATTTGTAGACAACCCCATTCACAGAAACTATATTTCCTGCTTAGATGCACTGGGAGGTGGTATAAACTGGGTGACATTTTGGACTGGCAGCTTTTATCAGTGAATCCACTGGTTTTGGCATTGTCAAGCTGTTTCAGAGAGCTTTCTTGATGTCCCTCAATTGCTTTAATAATAAATTCACAGCATTTTGATTTTGCATTTGAAAACATCCTTTTTATTATTATTTAGGATTTTCCTTCATTTTTACTTTACAAAATTCAATATCAGCTTCTCAGATTCAAGGCAAACATTGTAGTTCAAGTCAAGTGAAAGATTATTTTTTAAGTATTTGGTTCATATAAAGTATTTTCAGCTGACTTATTTTAAATTAAATGCTGTTAGTATTAACTTTACTTTTATTTTCCTTAACTGAAAAAAAAAGAAACTGGCACAGCTTTAATCTTAACAGGATCTTTAGTAATGAGGGCAGCTGTTCACTAGAAAAATGGCTTTCATTTATTCACTCATTTCATCTTGGACACCTAATGTGATTGACAAATGTGTCTATTCAGGTTTTTCACTTGTTCTGACATCCCAGTGCTGGCAGAACTTCATGGAATTACTTGAGAAAATCAGTCTCTGTTGCCACAAATCAACAGGTGCAAACTTATGAATGTTGTTCGCACCAAGCACTGCGGAAATAATCTTAAGAGAATAATTATGCAAGAAGTGATGATGGGTCTTTCTAATAGAGAGCCAGCAGCCAAGTCATGGATAGTTTGCAGTTGGTCGCCGAGGTCTGACTGACTGCCCAGAGCTGGTGATGGAGCATGAAAATTCTGCTGCAATGCCTCTGATACTCAGAGGCGAATTTGTCATTTCATTTACTCACTGACTGAGCTGATTAGGTGCCTTAACTCGGGCTCTGAAGCACTAGCTATTAGTGCTGAGCAATAGGAGTGGATCTGGCAGAACTAACGATAAGGACCAAACATTGCCACTAGACTTGTTTTGGGGGGGTTATTTCAATTTATTTTACTTAAATCAAATATGTTTTGGTCCTGTCAACTAAAGGCTGCAGTGCGTTAGGCACACTCCTGGCATACATTGTCCAGCTAGGCTTCAACTGGGAGGAATCTAGGAAGGGTGCGTTGAGTGGGCTCTGAAATGGGAGCTGAAGGATGGGGGGTGAAGAAGAGCAGGACACTCACCTCTGTTCTAAAGCACTAATGTAGATGCACCCTCAGTGAGGGAGACTGACTCTGGAGACTGACTTATGGCATATACTTGTGATATTTTCCTGTCCAAAGTTGTCTCAGGAGTGTTTAAGCTCTGCAGACCTACCAGCTTTGGGGCTAGAGCTGGGACCTGAGCAGACTGCCAGGTGCAGTGCCCACTGCACCATTTTAAGTATTTCATTCCTCCTACTTTCAACATCTAAGTGAGGAGCTACAGTTCCCTCTCAAGTAAATGAAGGAAGGTAATTGCATCCGTAGTGTAAATCAGAATACCTAAGCAGGCAGTGGTTAAGCTATTAATGTAAGGGTAGTCAGATGTTCCTCTGGAGGAATATACTTTTCTCCTTGCTTGCTGGTGCATAAATTATTACTTTGGGGCAGTTATGCTAGATAGCCAGAGTTAGTCAATCCTTCCTCCCTGACCCCTGGCAATAGTCCTGACTATGTCCAAAACCTATGGAAAGCTAGTCCAGGAAGTGCAAGAGCATATTATTAACACTCATATATTAGCTTTGGGTATCTAACTGTAAAACTCTAATGACAAAATTCAAGTTCTATTTTCATCACTATTTCTTCTTCAAAGTAAGTTCAATATATCAATCATGCCTTTTTCTTTACCCAGGATCTTCAGGGGTCCCTCTACTCCCTACAGGATTATATTTCACAAGCCATCTGCTGAGAATCAAGGAAAACCCTTATGCTTTCTCCATCCTAGTCTGCCTCTTGCAGAACAACAGAGCCACAGGTCACAGCTGAAAACTACTGAAAAAAACTTTCCTGTTTTCTGCTGCTCTTCAGCTCACTCAAGCTGCTTCTGACTTTTATGACCCAGACCTCTTCACTCTGATACTTGACTATGCGTTCCTGGGCGGTAGCCGTACTCTAAACCAGAAGTAGGTGACTAGACAAGCAGCTGAGGCGATACTCCTTCTGACTTTTGTATAACACATTTTACTCCTAGGGATTGTACTCTCCCAGCATGAAAATTTGTAGGAATGAGTTTGACAGAAAACTTACACTAGCCTTATGGAAAATACAGAGCTATCAGTAAAGGAGCTATTACGGAACAGTGCAACTAGTAAGAGAGCCTTTCTTGGTTTTGATTATTACTACAATCATTTTTTTTCCATGCCTGATCTAGAAATGATCCATATCTTCTGCTCATTGCTCTCCTGCATTGTATTTCTGCATCCCTTGATTTTCACGGGAAGTCTCTCATCTGCTCACCAGACAGACCTGATGGCAGGAAATTTCTATCCTCACCACAGTGGGAGTACTCAGTCAAGGTCTATGAGCTTGAAAGACATAGTCATTGCAAATGATGTTATCAGTGATAGGGAATGCCAGAGACGATAAAAGCATTTAACCCAGAAGAGAGGATGAAAGTGTGTGAGTCTGTGTTTATATAGCAGCATTAGTTTTCTTAGAAAGTAGATGAAGGAGGGGAAATGAAACAAGAGACTTAGGCCAGAGCACCAGAGCAGCTGCCACACCTTGCTGAAGATAAGACTGAACCCTTCATCTGGACTTCTCAAGGACACAGATGCACAATGTGATGTATACAGTCATCTGCAGGAAAAGATCTGAAGTTTTTTACTGATTCCTGGAAGGAATGAGAAAAATTCATTGTTTTGAATAGCAGAGAACTTCCTGTACCTTATGGCTATGGTCCAGCAAAGCATGGAAACAAATTGCAAATGCAGCCATAGAAGGAGTCAATACACTATTGCAAAGCTAGGAGTCAGGTGTCTGTCTATTGTTGCTTGAATTAAGTCTAGTGTGCTGTATTTCTTACAAAATCAAGCAAAAAGATGAATGAACAAAGCAAAGATGATCTTCAAAACTACTAGTATCAATGTGAAGATTTTGTGAAGCATATATATATCTTCTGTAAACAATACAAAAAGAACTGTCATTAGGCTAAGCAGTTTATATCAAGCATATCAGGCATCATCTCCTTATTCAGTTTGCTACCAAAGAAATTATTTAATTTTAAATCATAATGTTTAAGTAATTACTTATTCTAATTGCTTTAGGCAATGAAATATATTTATACCTTTTTAACAGCAATTTCTTAATTAGCATATTTTCATTAATCAAAAAAATGAATAATTTAGAAGCACAGTAACCAGTGAATTATGCTAAGAGAGGTTTTTTTGTCTGTGAAGAACAGTTTACCCATTTTTCCTATTTAAAGTACTGGGCACCAGCCCAAGGGCATTGTTGTCTGTACTATGGAAACCAAAGGGCTGCAATATCCTTTAGTTGGCTCCTTTGCTTTGGATCTCTTAATACAGTGGCTTCTGCTGTCTCCAGATTCCCCCTGCTATGACTGATCAAGGCCTGGTGCAAGTCAGAAAAGCGTCAAAGCTACTTGAAGTTATAAATGGCATACAGTCAGTCCCAAAAGAAACCCATTCCATAGAGGAATGTCTCATTTGCAAGGAGCCAATGCTCTGTAAATGAGACTGTAGATTGTCTCTTCTCTATTTGTCCTAACTGAGCAACTGCACAATGATTGTTGATTCAGAAATAGGCCAGGCAACAAAATCTGAATTCTGAATATCACACTCTTTGAGATGGGGTTTTATTGCACTGACCCCTTTGAAAATATGCAAAGATTTCCATTATTGAGGTGCTGGAGCACATCCAAAGAAGAGCAATGAAGCTGGTGAAGGATCTCAAGCATAAGTCTCATGAGGAACAGCTGAGGGAGCTGGGGTTGTTCAGTCTGGAGAAAAGGAGGCTGAGGGGAGACCTTATGTCTCTCTACAACTACCTGAAAGGAAATTGTAGTGAGGTGGGGGTTGGTCTCTTCTCCCAAGTAACAAGTGAAAGGACAAGAGGAAATGGCCTCAAGCTGCACCAGGGGAGCTTTAGATTGGATAATAGGATAAATTTCTTCATGGAAAGGGTTATCAAGCACTGGAACAGGCTGCCGAAGGAAGTGATTGAGTCACTGTCCCTAGAGGTATTTAAAAGAGGTGTAGATGTAGCACTCAGGGACATGGTTTAGGGTAGACTTGGCAGTGCCAGGTTTATGGTTGGAGTTGGTGATCTTAAGGGTATTTTCTAATCTAAATGATCCTATGATTCTATGAGTTTACAGTCCTGAAGAATATTAATCCATTTCTCCATGTGAGTTTTATGGAGAAAAACTCAAAGTAGAGAAAACCAGATTCCTTGTTTAGTATATACTTAACTGTGTTGGAGCAATCTGTGGGACTTTGTGGACTTCAGTACATGATAAAGAGAAGATGTCTGAAATTTATTCTTTCGGATGCCAAAGTTCTGAGCAGAGATTTTATCCTGTTTTTCATAGACTGACTTGAGACAAGTTTGGCCACTTGTGGAAAGCTTAGGTGAAAACGACAATAAATTATTAACTGGCTGTATAAAGTCAGTATAAAGAAGAGGTCTTCCTCTTAGTTTCTAGTGAAACAGAGAACGGGTAGATTCATAAACAGAACATCTCTGGGTGGTAGCATACCCTGGTATAGAGCATTATGTGCAGGTCTCTGCAGAATAGCTGCCTACATACCTACCACACATCCATGCTGAGCACTGCACTGGAGTTAGTTCGGGGATTACTACCTGCGTATCATCAAACTCTTCTCAGAGTCTAAAGCAATAGTTAAACAATGTTTAGATCAAAAGAATGACAGGACTTGACCCCATAAATACATACACACTCTCTGCTGCATGGAATACTTTGTCCTCAAATGTGTTATTTCTACATCTTAGTTGTAAATCGTACTCCATTTTAAGTTCCATAGGAGAGAGCAAGACTACCATGAGCACACAGCAGGATCTGTTAGAACTGATGCCAGACAGAAATCAATGCAGATTTATGCCATCTGAGGAGCCAGCCTAAGAAATAAAAAGTGAAGAAAATTGAAAACACATAGATTCAGATTCTGATCTCAGTTATGCTATTGATAATCTTGCACAATGTCATTGGTCTTGATTTTCCTGTGTTGTAGTTTCAAATAACAAGGACAGGTCATTGACCCAAAGGTACTCCAGATTTACCCCTGTATTTTTGGAATTGTGTAAAAAAATAAGCTTTTGTCTAGATTACACAAGGATCAAACTGAGATACTCTTATTCAAGAGTGCCTCATAAAGGCCATCAAAGACTACTGTTTTTCCAAATAAACTCAAGATAGACTCTTTTATATGCTGACATTGTCACCCAGTCAGTAAAACTGCTTGCTTATGCAAGAGAGAGGTGTTGCTGCTGTTAAAAGATCAACAAAACTCTAGTACAAGATGCTGTGTATCAGAAAAGAAATGTTGTAGTTGATAAAGCTTTATCCAGGGATGGTATTAAATGGTATTAAATAAACTTACAAAGTTTCTTGATTACACAGTTACATCCAAGGTGGCAAAAATATTTTGACTGAATCATTTAACTCTGAGAGTTTTCTTCATAAGGTCTCAGTATTGTACACAAATCCTCTGAAGCTTTCTTTGTGTCACTGGTCAGCTTGTCAGTGTCAACTATTATGGGTAAAAGGTGGGAAGAGTGCTCGCTCTTCCACATTCTAGACACTAAACCAATTCTTGAAGTCCAAAAGCAGATACATAGGGCAAGAGGGACGCACCATGTTTTCCCTTCAACTGTAGTTCAAGGCTTGCTAAGAGAGAAAATGCATTAGGATTGCTTTTAATGGAAAAGTAACTTTCAGAGCAAGAAAGAAGATGCAAGGAACCTCTACCCCCGCCTCACCAGTGGATAACATAGACAACAAAGTCGGATATCGTCCAGAAACTCCCAAAGCTAAAAGTTTAATGATCTCAAGTGAAGAGCTTGGGCTGTCTCCATCACAGGAAAAAATAATTTATGTAACATAAGGACAATACAAATTTGGCAGAGTTCTTCAAAATCACATCTGTTCACCATGTATTATGTTTGGTGACAGAAAGAACAAACTGTAAAGCAGTATATGATAAAACAGTGAAAGCATGGCAAGTTCATTGACTAAGGTTGCACTGGTAATTAGCAGAAATGGCTTGTTGATTGTCATCACGTTCTCCTGTAAGTCATATGGACCTGTGATGGCTAGCTTTTAAAAGATCTTCATGCAGCAAATTCTATTACAACATTATTTGTTTCCTATTGCTAAAACTGTGACAGTATTGTCATATGTTTACACCATAGTCAAAGATATCTATTATTCTATTAGCAGTTACTATTATCTTTAAAATGTTTATTTTTTGAATCACAAATGTAACATTGTCAAACTACTTGTATTATTTGATGGAAGGTTATTCTTAATACCTTGTGGATGCGATTCTTATTTATCTTTCTGTCATTCAGTGTGGTGCAGCATCTACAACAGATTAATGGCATGGTCAAGATTTTTCTCCATCAGTTTTCACACAGTTTTACAATTGTCCTTGTCTTTCACATCTGTATAATCAGATATTAGGAAATTAGGAAATGATGGGGGAAAACTTAAAAGAACTTTGCAATAAATATGGATTATTAATTGAATGACTGCTTATGTTCATTTAAACACGGAATCACATATCATTCTGTGATTCTATGGACCACAGACAGAGGTCTCCTCTTTTTTGAAGCCACTGAGGGCTCGTGCTAGGGGACACCCAGAGACACACATGAATCTGTGTGTCAGATTATGGTTAGAGCTAACCCGTTAGTGAATCCAGCTCCAGTGGTTGTGAGGCTCATCATTTGAGTTAGAGGTGGCGAGTGGGGTTTAAGCTTTGCAGATAACTGGGGTTGAGGAAGGTGGGTGAAAAGTAAAATAAATTCGTATTTATTCTGGTTGTTAGATAGACAAGTCCAAGCAGGCTGACTTCTAGGACAGAGCACAGAAACCTTGTACCAAATTTTTAAAAGGATTAGGGAAAGAAGATCATGCTGGTACACAGTTACATGGTCTTCCCTCCCATCTTAAAATGCCTGGGTTCCCAGTGTCCCTAACTAGCCCATTGACTGGCGCAGAAACACAGAATACTATAACTGCATTTCTCCCTCAAAACAGCTGCATTTCACTGATGGATTAAAGTATTGCTCTTATTATGAAAGGTGTAAGCCGTAAAGGCAATCAGCTGTCATTATTTTCAGGTCTCTCTCAATCTGTCATGACTTTTATAAGCCCAAAGTCCCTTGGTTTGCAAGAGGACCTCTCTAAACATGCTCCTTTTTGATGAACACTGAAAAACATAAAGGCAATCACATAAACATGTTCCAAACTTTCAGTTCATATTTCTGCTTGAGCCAAAGGACAAGAGGACATTCTTGCTCAGTCAGACAGTAGGTACAAGTTAGCTCAAGCATTATAGCAAGTACAGGGTTAATTGTGTTCCTCATCCTTATTTAATGTAAACCAAGCCTTGGCATTGTAAAAAGGGAATGTGGGAGGGAAGGGAATTACTCCTCTGAAGCCTAGAAAGAACACAGAAAAGGGAAATGCTCTTGGAGATAAAAGAACAGGCCTGTCACGGTACATAGAGAAAAGGATAGGGAGAGGAGGAAGCGGGTGGTGGGTTTTAGCTTTCAGTTGAAGTGCAGGACAATTCAGTGACCTGTGGGAATGTTTTAGCACTTTCCATGAGCCTGAGAATTTTTGCAGTTTACGTTTGCTACCCTTATGCCTTACCAGCAGGCATGGTGATCTCTGAATTTTGAGAGCCTTCAGCTTTCAGAACATTTTATGATGGGTTTTAAGGTAAGGGAACGTTTGTTTATATATAGCTTGTACTGTCTAGTCAGTTTGAGTGGTTTCTGGAACACTTAAAGTGAATGATAATCATGTAGAAAATCAAAGAAAAAAAAAAAACATTTAATTTTTTGTATATTCTACACTGCATCCTATCATCAAAATGCCTGAATCCCTATGTTGCAAAGAATCCAGAAAAACCTCCTGCAAAAGTGTTGTATCTGCAAAGAAAGAAGTGTTTCCATGTACACAACTCGGTTTACCAGCCCTAGAATTATTCTTATCTTAATATGTGACCACTGACTAATATACTTATTTCTTAAGTGTTTGTCATACTTCTCTCTAGTTCCATCCTTTGGACTTTCTTTCATTTGGGAGAATGACATTCTAGTCCTTAGGTAGGAAAGGGGCAATGTACTGTGATGTTAACACCAGCAAGAAATTTTTCCCAAACCCTACCAGTGTAATAGAAATAAATTTAAAATCCAATAGATTTTTGAGCTCAAATATCAAGGCTGTGAAACACAGTCTCCAGAGTTTTCATGGACAACTGGCAGAGTAAGTGAAATTCAAATGGCCTTAGTTGGAAGAATTTATCACATCTTTGTTTTTCATCTCCAGCACATAATTTTTTGAGATATATGTGTTTATTCTTACAATACAACTAAATTTTTAAAAGATAGTCATAACAAGCATCCAGGCTATAAAGGAATCATTGTACATAGAACTCAGCATGAAAGCTCACCGACTGAAAAAGTAACTTTAGCATGCAAATCTCAGGCAGTTTGTAATTTAGGTAGCATCAAAGAGCAATCCAACTTGTTTATGTAAAAAATTATCTCCAGATTGTTCAACATGAAATGGCTTCAGTATATTGTGAATAATTTTATTTTCTTGCATAAAGTATTTTGTCAGTGTGAACTGTGAAACATGATGAGTGGAAGGTGAATTGCCAAATCTAATCTAGTTTTTAGCTCTTTTATTATTTTTTTTCTTTTCTCTATATGGAAGCTTTTTTCTTTCTATTAGTTTGTTGAAATTAGCGACGAGGTTTGAAGCAGGGGACAAAATAAGAGGCTGACTTGGAGAGGTCTAATCACATATGGCTTCTTTCTAAAAACAGGTTAAAATCAGGTTTTTTAAATTCTGTTCAAAAACAGTTTTTCAGCTCACTTTCAATTAAGGTAGTGAAGACACTCCTGTAAATGTTGTTGTGTATGATTGAGGTCCAAATGAGGCATAAATTGAGATACATCAGAGTTATTCCTGATGATTTACAATTTCAAGCACCTTTGATTCAGTCTTTACCATCAGCAAAACCAAAAATATTTTTCATTACTAAGCTTTCAAAGGAATTATTTGTTCCATTGTTGAATGTGTCATGAAAGTTTACTGTAAAGCTAGAGACACATAGTATTTCCAAAAAGGACAGTGAAATGTAATGTAGCATTGAAAAGTCCTGCCAAGCATAAGCAGCTGTCACCCTCGTATAAGCAGAAAGATTAATATATAATATTGAAATTGCGACTGATGAGACTTCGCTCTTGCGGCGACTTCTTACAAAGCCATGCTCCAAAGCAGTGGAGATGGAGTTGGTGAGCAGTACCAAAGGCAGAAAATGCAGTTTGACAAGACTGGTCTGTCTACCTTTAAATTCTGGGGACTCAGACCAGAAAGCAGAAAAGGAGATTCGGAGCTGGGTTTAATGTACCACAGTATGTCAGGGTGTTTTTGTCCAAGCTACGGTTTATTCAAATAAATAGAAAACTTCTGTCAACTTTAAGGGCTTGATGGAGACGTGGTTTTCACATTCAGCTCTTTGACTCAATTCAGTTTTATGTTGCCTGAAGTTTTAATGGATTCCATTACAGACTATGTTTTTTTATGTCATGGGTGCAGTATCTTCTGTGTTCATCAGGTGGGGATAAGTGCCAGAAGGGCAAAGATTCCGTAGCACTGTCAAGATGAGTGTGCATGTCTGGTTATGCATTTGTCAACACAAATATTTATTAACAATGCAAAGCATTATTTCATGTACCTGTAAATACTCTTAACCAGTGAATTGAGATGCGGTGTGGGAATATTACATTTTTGTTCCTGCCTTTGGTGCTTTCAAAGAGTAAAATTTATCCTGACCACAGGGTACAGACAAAATTTTTTTACAAGTGTGTAAACCACAGAGGTGAGTCAGGGTGGAATGGGCAAATGGAGGCTCTCCATCATGGCTGGGGAAGGCTGTGAGACAGCACGGTGCCTGTGAGCCGGTGGGAGAACACTCCGTACTGATGCAAAGCCTGTGGGTCCCACACTCGATGCAGTTTGCAGAGTGGCTGTGGCTGCTCTCTGGGCACTGTGATCCCCACCTCTTGAATAACATATTCAATTTGCTGTTACTATGTTTATGCCTGTGAGCAAGTTGGATTCCCACCTCACTCCATCTGCTCACAGGCACAAGTACAGCTAAAGGGAATTCAGTTTTTCATTTAAATGCATACTGGTGGGAGCTTGAGGTATTCTCTTCACTCTGGTGAAAGCCTGGAAGCTGTTCAAAAACTGGAGAAAAGTAAAAGACAGGGTCTGTCTCATTTGGATTGCTCTTCAAGGAAACGGGAGCTACAAGAAGATTAAAACTGTGATGGTAGGGAAGGAGCAGATGTTCACTCTTGAGGGCAGTGATG
Source organism: Tringa tobata (assembly GCA_033628505.1). NCBI lineage: Eukaryota > Metazoa > Chordata > Aves > Charadriiformes > Scolopacidae > Tringa > Tringa tobata. The sequence continues at coordinate 3,398,405 of JAHREE010000215.1, forward strand.
GAACAATAATTATAGCATATGTTGGTATCCTATAGACAACAAAAGTCTTGTACGAGTAGCTGTAACTTGATAGATCCAGATGAAGATGCCAATATCGCTCATCTTTGTGTTCTGGTACACTGAGAACAAAAGAGACACCTCCTCTCACATACATGCAAAATCTCTAAAAAACATGAGATATAATTCAAGAAAGGCAGGATTATTATAATTTATTTTTTTAGTGCAACAAAGAAGAAAAAAATGATAATCAGTGTAGAAGGAATGGTAGAAGGTATTACTTTTTGATTATCAGGGGAGGAGGTAACTGGGTAAATCAGAAGAGTAGAGGCTGAGTTGCATTCCAGATATATATATATTAAGTCAAGCGTTGACTGCAAGAAAAAACCCTAAAACTAAAGAACTGGAGAAAAAAAATGTAGAGGAAGAAGAAAGAGTTTAGAGAATGAAAGCTACACTGCTTAGCATGCAAAACCATCTTTAAAATACAAGCCAGGCTTAACATACATAGCAGTGGTTTTTAGGCTTCTGCTAATGATTCCCACTTCTGATTGTGACCTTCACTTGTACAGCTGAATTTGTCTCTTATTTTCAGAACTATTGAGAGAGTAATGCNGGACGTGCAACTGGGGCTTGTATGTGGTGCCATGTGTCAGACCAACCTTTGTTTCACCCACCCATACCCAAGGCTGAGCATTGCTGGTAACTTGAGCAAGCACATTCCCTGGACTGAGTGGCTTGAGTGAAGCGGGGTTAGACGCAACAGCTTGAGATGAACCAGCACCTTGGGCTGCCTGGGGACAGGACGGGCTGGTGGTCACTCAGCTTTGCGGCTGAGAAGAGCTATCTGTGTAGAAGTGAGCAGTGCCATGCCAGAGAACAAGACTTGGTCCAACAGAGCTACTAGCACAGACAGAGCTCTAGATACTTGATTTTACTACTTAATTCCAAATTGGGCTAAAACGATGCACAGACAAACGTATATCCTTTGAGAGGTTTTTGTACCTTTTTAGCATGAGAAGCGCACAGACCTGTAGAAAATAATGAACACACTTGCAGACATTTCTTTATCACAGTTTCCTCTTAGTACTCACAGGAGTTTTGGCCAAAGACAGCATCCTTTCAAGATTCCCTGACTCCTCTTTCCTATAAATGTTTTTCTTTCCACTGAACCATGTTCTTTCACTCCTTCCCTTTGCTGCAGATTACTTTTCTATGATTTTGGCTGGTTTTGCCTTTACAAAAGATTATTTTGCTATGAAAACATACATAAAGCTTCCTGTCTCCAATTTAAAGCTTTCTGACCTGCTCTTTGAGTCACTTAAAATTATATGTACTATCATTCTTTTGTTCAGCTTTTGGGGATTTTCCACTCTCAACTTTTTCTTTTTTAGCAGAATTTTGAATTTCTGGTTTTTCTAGCCCAGTTCAAAATGACATGTCAGGAAGCTAAATATTACCCTGTTCTTCCAGACCTTGGACACAACAATGACAGTAACTGGCCTGTTCCATAATGAAGTAACTTCAACATCAAAACCAAAATTAATGTATTTTGTTACTTCTTGTAAAAGGAATACTCTGTCTCTTGTTATATTTGGCATATTTATGATAGCCCCAAATAATCAGTTTATTGCTCAGTGGGTGAAAAATAAGGGCGGGTATTATAGGATGGAAGGATAAGCTTTTTTCCAGGGAAGAAGTCTGAACAGAATATTTATATGACATCTATGAACAGTTTAGAGTATATTCAGAGCTCTCCCAAATATCCATAAAGATCTGATTGCTGCAGTCACTGAAGCCTAGAGGGCAATTCAAATGGGCTGGTACTTTAGGGTGAGATCAATTCCTCTTTCCTCTCCATTGACTTCATTGACTCTATTTACCTCATCTACAACTGATGTATCTACATCTGGCTCATATAGAAACCTGTGTTATGAACATGTAAGTTTAAGGATGTAGATTACTTACCTATGCTAAGTTGCCTGGTACCTTCTGCAATAGCATAGGGTGTCCTGTTTGGCCTTTCAAGAGCTGCTCCAGAAGACACAAGTCTCATGAGGGTCTTGTGTCAAATCTGTCAGTCCCATGCAGATATCCTCAGAGATACACTGTAGCAGGTCAAATGGCTGTAGACTCCAATTTTTAGGCAACCTAAACATGAACAAACACTTGAATCTGGAGAGAAATTCCACCACATCCCTGACTGTCACCAAGTACTGTAATTTCTTTGACCTTAATTCTGATGAAAGGAAGGGGACCAAATTCGCATCTGTTTCCTGTTTCTGCTTGTCCTAGAGTTAATACAAATTTCTATTTTATTGTGGACATGCCTGGATAACTAATTGATGTTTGCTAAATTTTTCAAGGAAAACAAGCAAAGCAGGATTGGTACCGCTCTTTGGGAAGTGTCGATGGAGAAAGGTGGTGTTGGTTTTTTTTGTCTGTTGTTTTCCTGCTCTGCCAGCTCTCTCAGGCAGAACGCCATTTCATTTAGTTTCTCTCACCTTTTTGGTTAAATGTGTATAAAGTAGAGATAATGAGTCAGTTCTGCCCTCACATTGACCTGTTTGGCTCTCCAGGGCCAGTAGTATCACATTTTTCCCTTTCAAGGGAGGAAAGGACTTGATAAAAGCCATCTGACGCTTTGTTACTTGAGGATTAATCATCTGAGAAGCCCCTTAAGTGAGATAGCATGGAAGTGGGGACCAATACAAATGTAAGGTAGAGCAGAATGTGACATTTTACTTAGAAGAAAAGGAAATAAGGCAGTGTAGGATCAGCTTTACCTATCCATTTCTTATATTTATAACTTGCTCCTTCCACTAAGAATTTGTTTTTACTTATTTGTGCAGTGAAAGAAATGCCTTTAATTTACCAGTGGGAAATGTTGTAATTCTGCAATACTGTGGTTTATACATGGGAAGTAGTTTAGCTCTGGAAAGGTGTCAGAAAACCTAGGGGGGGGGGGGGTGTGGGTGGAAATGCTCAGAAATTCATCATAATCTTTCAATCCAATCATTCCTGCACTTGTTTTTGCTTCAGTTCAATTTCTGGTCATCAAATTGGAAACTGTCAGGACAGCAATTAATGTTGTGTCTCCAAATCTTTATGTATGACGAAAGAAAATCGCTCATCTGTATTGACAACCCTGGGGGGAAAGGGCGAATAAAAACCAGAGAGAATCTACATTTTCTTAAACTGCTATAGCGAATACTGCTGGATCAATTAGGGTGATTGGCGTGAACGTGCAATGAGCCCCACTGGCAAAGAGCCGTTCTCAGTGTGGGTCTGAGCTGCAGCTCCGTAGTGCGACGCTGCCCTTGGAAAAGACAGCTCTGAAACTGCCTGCTTTATCAGCGTGGAACTGCTTTCACAGGACAGAATTCTAACTCTCTAACTGAATGTGGGTGTTTTTAATTTTTTTTTCTTTACATCTATTACCCGTTCTTTGACTGGAAAAGTCCCTGCTACAGGGACTTTTGTTGCTTTCCTGCTGGTGCTATTAATGTTTTCTAAACGTTTCGCATTTCTGCAGCATGGATAGCATTTTACTTGCAGAACAATGTTTATATAATGTGTACCATTGCATCTAGTAAAATGCTTGGAATGATTATTGTTTCTTTACAGGTATACTATAACAGTGCACTGAAATGGCCAGGTTTGGCCCTCAGCACTGCACTGCAATTCATTTAACTTCACCTGCCTGGAGTTTCAGTCATTCTGCTTACACACTCCTCATACATTCTCAACAATGCCCTTGCTTTCACCTACACGGTTTCCATTAAAGTCAGTAGCAGAGCTGATAGAAATAAGTCATTGAAACCTTTTTTTCCTCCGGAAACTGCTGCTTTGAATAAATAATTTTATATTATTTTTTCAAAAAATCACATTGATATGATCAATATTTATTAAAATAGAAGGAAACTATTTTGAAGATAAAAGGGTATAATTTGAAAATCTACCACTGTTAAAATGTTAAATCTTAGCTGCAATTTAAAAAGGTATTAAAGCAAGCTTCAGTAAGCAGCATTTGTAATTCAGCAAAATAAAATATTTAAAGCTTATCCTAGGAAAGTGTTGCTATTTTGCCTGAAATTTGCTCTTCTGTTTTTCTTCTTTCTTGAAGCTTGCTATTTTATCTGAAATGAGTGCTAGATATATATGTTAGAAAAATTTTCCAAGATAGAAATTTCATTTTCAATCTATTTCTATGCAATAATAATTATCTAGGTGATTGGTATGCCCTGCAATTTCACCTCAGTAGCAGAACTATATGGGGTTTTTTTTGAACTGTGATATCTCTAAATTTGAAATACACATTACTTCGTTAGGTGGTCTCCGCTGAAAGAAAAATTTTAGTATTCTTATAAAAAGCTCCTTTAGCATTTGCTGAAAGTCACCTCAGTCATTTTCAATTATTTTTTTTCTTAAGCTCACTTTGTTTATTTAGTCCTTTCTCTCTTTTTTGCCATATCTTTGTATCTAGGTTCTTACACTCATATATAACATTTTTAAAGTAGTCTAAAATGGAAAATATTTAAGAAGGAAAAAAAGAGTAAAATTTGTTTAAATACTTGTCTATTCATAGGTTTTGCATGTTGTGTTTGATAGAAACTCTTTCAGCTTTCTCCTCAGACATCCCTAGTAAACTTGATTCCATCAATTTTTTATGACTAGGTTGCTCCTCCTTATCTGCTGTTTTGGGAGTTTTTTTCAGTGACAGAAGTACATCATTTCATTTTGGTTAAAGAAAATAATATTGTTAAACTCTTTCTAACAAGGCAATGAGCTCTGGAACTGACTTTTCTCACCTATCTGATTTTAGGCCCTGGGCATACCTGGGTGCTAGTTCAAGGTCTAGACTAGTCAGAATAGGCTTTTGTATAAGGTGGAAACATGGGTCCATATTTTAAAAGAAGTTAAAGAATTGATAGACCCAAAAGATTTGCAACTCTGGGGTTTCAAATCTGGATTCAAGTGTTTGCATCTGGAGACATGCATAAGAAACATGCATAATATTACCATAACAACTACTTTATTTTTGAGTGATCCTTAGTTCTCCTACTGTGCTTTTTGCAAAGTGAGAATCAAGCTCATTTATTATTATTATTGTCATTATTAATTTATACTGCGGTATTGCACAGAATCCCTGGTGACTCCGAGATCCAAATGAAGAAGGAGTAGAGGAAAGGTACAGTCAAATATATACCATTTTTCTGGGCATTAGCAATTACCGTTGTTATCAGCAAATAGTTCTCAGCACCAGTTCTTCTCCTCAATCTATTTATTATTATTACTTTTGTTTCCTATAAGCATGCAGAAATGTGAAATACAAAATAAATAATAATAATTATAATGTATATTGTGTGACTTGTATTATAGAGTTTTTATTGAATTATGCTTTTCAAAAATTGTACATAAAAGAATTTTATTAAACCTTCAGGTATCATGATAACATATTTTTGTTTCCCATCAGTTTCTACTCAAGAGTTTTTTGGGGTTTGTGTTTTGGGGCTTTTTTGTTTGTCTCGTTTTGGTTTAGCTTTATTTTTAATTTCTGAGCAACATAAATGATTTCAGTAGCTTTCTGCTCATGGCACATGGCAGCTTCTCTTTTCTTCATTTTAGACAAGTTGGTTTTACTCTTGAAACTATTTAACAGCCTAAACAATGCACAAATGATGCCCAATACACAAGAATGCGAAGCATGCAGACTTGTCTAGTAGGCATCTCTGGAATAACATATGTCCTAAAAGTCAGCTTGCCATCACTGGGGAAATGGTGACATGTCTGAGGCACTGCTGCTGACATTGCATGAGGTTAATGAATGACAGTGCCAAAATGCCAGCACTTACCTTGTCACCGCCAAAGAGCTACAATTAAATTGCCCCTTAAAGAACTGACAAGTGACGAAAGGGGTTTCAGTGAAGGTCATGAGTATCTAAGATTTCTATTCCTTTGAGCACTGCTGTAATTTCTGATTTGCCACAAAGAAATCACAAGACAAATATCCTCTATAACCCAGCAGTCTTCCCACAGAATTATTAAATTACTGGGGCACAGTTAGTATTAAACCTGTACTATTAAGACATATTGTATGGCACCACAAGTTTACACACTAAAACTGTTCTATGTCCAAAGTTATATTTCTTTCTTGGCCAGCAGTATCTATAAAAAGGGAAGAAAGCCCTCCAAAATGCATTAGAATTTTCTTTTTGAAAGAGCACAAAAGATTTCTTTTCTCCTGGGAAAGACATGATTTGTGTCACCCATAGGAAAGGAGGATGGATACTGTCTAACAAAGGTTTGACTGTGCATTCACTGACAGCAGAGGACGGAATGAATGTACCTCTTGTGCTGATATTAATCCGAGCAAAATATATTAGTCTTTTTTTTTCTTTCATTAATCAGGCGAAAATCCTATCAACAGAGGTCACAGAATTTGGTTTCCAGGGTTTAAATGGACACTTTCAAATGAACTTCATTTTTGAAAACCCTCATCTTTCTTACCGCATGGCAAAGGTAAACCACATTCCTAGCACATGTGTCAAACTTTATTTACATATATCTCAGATAAATGAGTGAAAGTATTTGTGCTAAATTAATTTTGTCATGTGTATGATTTCTTACAGGAATAGAAATTTATTTTACGCATTAAAGGAAAAGGGAATTTTATTTTATATTTTTAGACATTAATTGTGAGAATGTTTTGGACTTAAGTAATAGTGCAAACTCAAAACTGAAAGACAGGTAGAAGAAGAAATAAAAATAGTATTAAGCAAGCTGGCAAGAGAAATCTTTCTGTCTGAGCATCAAAAATAATGTATGCAGAGGGTCTATGAGATGGAGAAAGTTTGTTTTTTCCCTTCCCAGATGACAGAAGTTGCAGGCAATGGAGATGTCCACCCAAAAGCAGTGATGTGAAATGAGGTGATGAAGAAAAGCCACTGTCAGCTGAGTGACAGAAGCAGGCAGAGAAGAAGGCAAAAACAGTTTAACAGACAAGAGCAGAGCTGGTCCATGGCAAGCTGCTTTGTGTCTTCCAGGGGGCCCCAAAGAAACCCTGAGCATTCTGACACTGGGTTTCCTGATACTGAAGCACTTTGCTACAGGAGTGGAATTAATATTTATTGACTTCGATGCTAATACTCTGAAATACTGGACTTTCTTCTGCCTGGACTTGGAGTCCTCCAGTAGTTCTGCAGTTAAGGAGCCTAGTGCAACTACTGTCCAAATATACTTTCTACATTATGGTGGAATCTTCACTATGATTTCTTTCTAAAAAGTGGTTGGATTAGGAAATAATGATACTTTTTTTTTTTTTTTGAATGGCCTAGTGATAACAGCATTTCTATATTAATTAGAAATCCCTCCTCCCTACACACAAAATTCTATATTTTGTTCAGAGCTTTTAAATGCTAAACAACTAAGAAGTTTCACAACCAAAAGTTCCAACTTAAGACAGCCCAGCCCACTTTTGGAGGGCTGTCCCCACCATTCATTTACAAAGCCAAGTTATCACAGAATCATGGAATAGTTTAGATTGGAAAAGACTTCGGATAACATCTGGTTTCACATCCTTCTCCAAACAGGGCCAATTTTAGTCAGGTTGCTCAGGACTTTTTTACCTCAATTTTTAATATTTAATTCCACAATCTCTCTTGGCAGTCTGTTCTGGTATTTGATTCGATTGTTGTGAAGGTTTTGTTCCCCAATATTTTTTTTTTAATTTCTTTTGTTGCAACTTGCATCCATTGCCTCTTCTTCTATCACTGAGCACCTCTGAGTGCAGTCTGACTCCATCTTCCCTAAACACAGCCTTCTCTTAAGCACCTGTGCAGACATTGGCATCCACATAGTATTTGTGTTGTACCTCTCTAGGCATCTCAGCATCAGGTAGTCCCGCAAAGACAGCACTGTGAGTCCATTTTGTCCTTGCAGGCCACCAACATTCATTTTGAATTCTGATAATCTCCAGATTCTTTCATAGTGTCAGAGAATATCAGAAAAGTCACTTAGTGTCACTGAACACGCAGAAGGTGGAGGCTGCTAGATGCGACACAAGATAATGCATCCTTCGGGCAAGATGGGGAAGTGTGTACTTCCAAAAACCTGAAGACTTACAGCTTCCTCCGATGTGTACTAACTGAGCTGGTCCAGAATTGAGCTAAATGACTCTCTTAAACATGACTAATGTGAACAAGTAGCAATCATGACCTCAACTGTGCCCTCTGAACCCCTCCTGTAAAGGGTAGGGATTCAGCCATAATATCGCAGTAGAATATTTTGAGTATAAGACACAGGAATGTAAGAAATGATCCAGCTATTAAAAATGAATGCTTTGGATAGTTGTTTATTGAGCAGCAGTTCTGCCTTTGCTTTCTAGTCCATCAGATTACCCCATTTACAATATACTGTCAGACTCTCAGGGCCACCCTTGGAGTAAACTAGAACTTTGCTTTAGAGCGTAATTTATTTCTTATGTCTCATATGTAGGAAAAGCGATACGAATCTCCAAATGTGACTACCCTTAATTTCAAAATCTTACTCATTAATTTGCAATAATGAGGTGTAATGAATATTTATAGAAGATTTTATCAATACCTATTAATTTACCATGAAATACCACCGATATCTTTGCATTTTGAGTTAATTACACAAGACAGAATTAAATGAAAAGCTGATAAAACTTCTGTTTGTCATGTGAGACTGGAATTTTGTGTTTAAAGGGTAAGATTTTCTGTATAAATGGGAGCTCAATTTGTAGTTCACTGGCTACATCACAGAGAACTGAGTGACTCCAGTCACTCAGTTATACTGCTAGTATGGCTTATCATTTTTCCTCTTGTATTTTAGGCATAAGCTAAAAAACCCCCATCTTTCTGCACTTAGTAGAAACTGAATGTCTTCATTTCCATTGGTTATTGTGAAACTCAAGAAATCTTTCACTTGGATTAAAGATCAAAGGAAAAGCTGTGATTATAACTCATATGTTTTTCACCATCATCTTTGGTAAAAGGTTTCAATCAGTCACCAACCATTATATATTCAACTACATGAGACTAGTTTGGCAGTGTTCTCCCCTCTTTAATTGCAACTTTATATATTATTTCTTTTGTTACATAATTTCTCTAAAGAAGAGTGGTTGATTGAAATGTTTCAATTTAATTTTGTTTTATGAATCAAAAATTGCAGCAAATTCTGTGACATGCTGAATTTATCTACTGAATGTGTTCAAAATGTGAAAATGTAAGTAGATGTATCCAGAAAAAGAAGGGTGATAAGAAAGAACAAACATATTCATTACATTTTGCTCACTTTCTTTTTTCCTTTTGTCAAGCTAGATTTCCTTTGGGATTTCTAGTAAGTAGAGATGTGGAATAACTTCTGGTCTTCAAAATTCACCAGTACTTTATATTCTGTAACTATGCTTTTCACATGAGGGAGCAATACTAGCTAAATCACGTAAGCTCACCAGACTAAACACTTTGTATGATATAAAGTTATTGGGTTTGAACACATTTACAAAACAGTTCTGCATAAAAAAGGGGTCTAACATGGTTAATTCTTGTTTGTACAATTTAAATAATAATAATGGTCCATTACTGTAAATCTAACTTAAGGTTTTTTCTGTAACTACAAAAATACATATACTGCAACAGAAATGTCCAAATACAATGCTGACACTATCCTGCTTTTGTTATACTACAAAGTTCAGCTCTAACCAGGACTCTTTGCTCTATTTTATTAATTTTCTGCCTGATTAATTCTTTATCCTATTGAATGTTTATCAGCGCCATCAGAAAAAAATGTGTTCCATTAGACAGAATTCAGAGAAGAGAGTTTTCTTGGGAGAGCAAATGTTTTTCTCCTGGGAGCTCTGGTTACAGAAGCCAGACAGAAAGACCTGAAAAGGGCCTCATGGAGGTTTTTAGGGGGGAGGTTGTCAGGTTTCTTTTTTCCCACACAGTTTGCAAAAAGAAAACTAGCCTAGAAATCAGTTTTTCTGCATGGGCAGCTGTGCTCTGTCAGAATATTGAAAAACACACTATATGTCTCTCAGAAGGTAAGTGAAATGTGAAAGTATATGACAGCCAGATATAAGCACAGCTACTATCAGAGCATAAACAAATACACTTTTCTATCAAAAATACCTATATTGAAGCTTTGGGTTCAGTTCAGATTCTCAAAGCCTTAAAAAAATATTTCTCAGCACTGATTTGAAATCTAAATGGCTTCTCATGTGGGCCATAAATGCCTCTTTGCTAACTGCCAAAAGTTTTCACAAAATTTTTTTTGTTCACACAAAATATTAGGACTAAGTCTACACCCATCTTCACCTGCAGACATAGGTAGCAGTGTACTAAAAATATGGACTTCACTATTCATCCCTTGTCTTTCATTCATCTCCGACCTTACAAGTTTAATTTGTCAGACCAGAAAGCAGAAAACAATGTCTAACAACCGAAATAACCAATCATGCAACCAAGTGGTAAGCAGTCCATAGTTTACATGAGCCTACCTGCTCAACACAGGGAAATTCAGCAAATACCTAGATACCATAACTCATTTTTGTTAAGATCAAAATTGTATTATCCTTTTTTTTTCCCTTTCTACAGTATCCTGTAATACTGAAATCCTTATAATAAATCCTGACTTTTGCAATCTCTTCCTGCCACACTTTAGTTTTCTTACACTTGTACAACTCATGGACATTGTTATTCTCTTCTATTTTCCTGAAAGAAAACTAATTTAAAACAGCTCCACCTTGGTTTGGGGGTAAAGATATTCAAGGTCATGTCTTATTATACAGAAAGGTAGCAGCAGATGCCCTTACTTGTCAGGGCCACACCGCTTGTTTGATTAGAGGTACATGGCTGAAACTGTGATGAGCTGGAATTAGGGCAAGGACTTTGGCTTAGAACCTGATTTATTTCTAACTCTGGTGTCCAAAACGATGCAGAATGACATGCTCAAATAGGAGTATTGATTTCAAATGCAGACACAAATAATTTCAAATTAACAAGAGGATTTGGGATGATACTACCATCATTTAGTGGTACTCTGAATGTTCTTAGGGAAAGTAGCAGGGAGATTGGGAAAGCTTAAGGGGGGATGAAGACATGAGCACTAAATGAAAACACTGAACAGGCCCTTGCAAAGTGACTGGGAAAAAATAGAAAGCGCTGTGGCTGAAAAAGGAATTTGGATTAATGAACAAAAACTGTCCACTGAATTTTGCTGCGTTCAGAAAAGAACGGTTCTGGCATTCTTAAATGTAAACAGTAGTGCATTTGAGCTACCCCACTCCACAATCAATTTTTCTTCCTAATGACACCCAACTTAACTGCTCAGTACAAAACATTCTGATGATATTGTTATGAAACACAGGCTGATCTTGCTCACTTCTGAATGAAATAGCCCAGAAACAAACAAACAAACAAAAAATAATAAAAAAAAGAAAAACCATTGCTGAGACGAAGCACATGTACTAAATGAAGTAGCATCTCTGTAAATAATATTTTAACAAATGCTGCTGGTAGGGAAAACCATAATGACAGAGCTGTAAAAGAGTGATGTGCTTGGACCTAGCCTTAGAAATTGAATATCTTGAGCAATGCACTTCTCTGCCAATTTCATGCATTTTTTCAGCTAATCTCACATCACCAATATCAAGCTTGTCATATTGATTTTAAAGGGGAGGTTAAAAAATGGGAAGGTAGCTTGCCTTTGTCAATCCTGAACATGGTTGCCTGGCAACTTGATGACCTGACTTGGGATGGATTGTTACAGTGACCTGACTAAATATTCCCAGATCACCTGAGAATTTGTGAAGAAAATACTGGAAAGTTGAATTATTGCTGCAATTATAAGTATTATCTTTCCCTTTTGCCTCTATAAAGAATAACATATACAAGGTGTTCTTGTTGTGAAAGGCAAAGATATTCTTTGTGCGAATTAAAATAAATAATTATATAAAAGAGGAAGAATGGTCTATTTGGCATTGAAAACTTTTAATTTACATTGTTTTCATTTAGAGTGCTAACAATTAAATATATACTTAATCTAGTATAAATTTCTTGTTACAAATATGGATTGTTTCTTAGATATACTATTCTGGAGGATTGAGTAGGACAGATGTGTGCAGGTTAAGGTATGAAGTTCTAAAAATTGTTGAAATGCTGATTTATTTGACAAATTTTCATCTTCACTTTGCTGTCAGTAATGCTTTGTATTTTCAGACTGAGATTCTAAAATTAGTTACTCTGGGTATATAAAAAGCATTGCTAATACTATTTTTTTACTACAGTCAAAAACTACTTTCAATCACTTTCTAACTTTGCCAAATACTAACCATACTGATACTGAGTGAAATCAGGTGAATTTTGGTGAAATAGCTGAAATGATTCAGCCTTTGATTCAAAGATCGATCGTATCAACAGTGTTTGAATTTCTGTTTGCACCAAGTGCAGTCAAAAAGAAGACAGCCCTATTTCTAATAATGTCTTGTTCTGAAGCACGTGATGTTTTCATAATTTTCACTTAATTGAGTCATAAGAAGGCAACTCTGAAACTGTATTACAGTCTGAAGCGTACTGTACTCTCTGTAGAAATGAAGTATCCAAGAGACAGGTGTTTCTTACGGAGAAGTACACAAACCAGTTGAAAATATAAAAGAGTTTGGGAATGATTTGAAGCTGAAGAGCATACTTTGCAATTTCATTAGTTTATAGAGGCCTTGACAAGACTATGGTTGGTATGTGTAACAAAACACTTTGAAGAAAGCACATTGGAACATGCATAATTTACCATTCCTAAACTCAACCAGAAATTGCCATGTCAGAGCATCCCAGGCTGAAGCTTTCTATGAGTAGCTGAGTAGCTTTGCCATCACGGGCTTTCTACAGTGAGAAGTTAACAAAAAAATAAACAAAACAAAACAAAACAAAACATAACCTGTTACAGAAAGACATATGGAGCTCAGAGTGATAATTCATTAAATGACACAAAACCACTATCTGGAACTACACCTCCTGAGGCAAAAAAACAGACTTTGGAATTAGGTGAAAGTAGTGTAATGGATTGTATCACTTTGCAGTAATGCATATTTTAGCTGTTGGCAGGCATTGGAAAACTGTGTTTGAACACAGCAGGTGATTCTTCACTAGGAAAGACCAGTGGATAATGTTCTATAAACTTATAGTTGAGATATTAGTCTTAGAAGTAACAAAACTTCTATTAATGGAAAATAATAAGAGTAGAAGCATATGCAAACTTTGTCCACTAGATCTCAATAGTGTTTCTCAATTCATATTAGATTGTCCTTGAGCAATTCAGATTAAGATGAAGATTAAGCAACTCAGTCTAAAGTGAAGATGAGGTTTAATGTAAGAATCATAAAGATGACCAAAAATCTGTTCATGGCAAGCCTCAATGGATTGTACTGAAGAGGGGTTATCAGAGAAAGACTCTGGGCCCAATACCTTTTAATACTCCAGTTAGTCACTCAGTGCTGTGGAGAAGGCCCTACCCACTGATTGGAGGAGAGACCATGATCAAAATGACGGCCTGCTCTTTGTGTCTGGTGCAATGTGAGGGACCACCCTAAAAAATAGAGCTTGGCCATCTTGTGGGCCAGTGCAACAAAAATGCGGTGAAATGTTACAGAAGAAAAACGAGAAGTCAAACTTTTACAGACCTAGCACAAGAAAACCTTCCATTTCTAATGTTGAGAGAAAATAAAATAAAACAAACAAAAAACAAAGACTATAAAATTGGTCCTGGAAATTAAAAGACATTTCATAAGTATAACACGTCCACAATTTTTAGTAATCTTTCAAAGAGAATGGTGGAGACCTACATTGCTTCAGGATGAAGTTTGATAAGTCTATACAAAGGGTTCGGTAACACACTGTAGACGATTTGGTGTTCAAAGTAAAAACTTGAAGATGAGACTTTCTGATATTCTTGAAATAAAATTGAAAGGAATGTGATCAACACTTTTTTATTCATATATTTACACTGAAAATATATTTTAGTCCTATATTTATATTAAAATAGCTGTATACTTCAGGTTACATGTAAGAAAGTGAAGAAAAGTGGGGCTGGATGGAATTCACTCAAGGGTGCTGGCGGGAGAGCTCACCAAGCCTCTCTCCATTATCTATCAACAATTCTGGTCAACAGGAGAGGTACCAGAAAACTGGTAACCAATATGATGCTCATCTACAAGAAGGGCTGGAAGGAGGATCCAGGAAACTATAGGCCTGTCAGCCTGACCTCAGTACCGGAAAAGATCATGAAGAGGATCATCTTGGGAGAGCTCTCACGGCAAGTGCACGGCAGGCAAGGGATCAGGGAGACCCAGCATGGGTTTATGAAAGGGAGGTCTTGCTTAACCAACTTGATCTCTTTCTATGACCATGTGACTGTGGATGTTGTCTACCTGGACTTTGGTAAGGCCTTTGACACCGTCCCCCATGGCGTTCTCCTGGAGAAACTGGCGAATCATGGCATAGAAAAGTGTACTCTTCACTGGATAAAAAACTGGCTGGATTGCCATGCCCAGAGAGTTGTGATTAATGGGGCGAAATCCAGTTGGCGGCCGGTCACCAGTGGTGTCCCTCAGGGCTCAGTTTTGGGGCCAGTCTTCTTTAATATCTTTACTGATGATCTAGATAAGGGGATTGAGTGCACCCTCAGTAAATTTGCAGATGACACCAAACTAGGTGAGAGTGTTAATCTGCTTGAGGGTCGGAAGGCTTTGCAGAGAGATCTGGACAGACTGGATCAATGGGCCAAGGGCAACGGGATGAGGTTTAATAAGGCCAAGTGCCGGGTCCTGCATTTTTGTTGCAACAACCCCAGGCAACGCTACAGGCTTGGGGAAGAGTGGCTGGAAAGCTGCCCAGCAGAAAAGGACCTGGGAGTGTTATTGGACAGCCGGCTTAAAATGAGCCAGCAGTGTGCTCAGGTGGCCAAGAAGGCTAACAGCATCCTGGCCTGTATCAGGAATAGTGTGGCCAGCAGGAGTACGGGAGTCATCGTGCCTCTGTACTCGGCACTGGTGATGCCTCACCTCGAGTACTGTGTTCAGTTTTGGGCCCCTCACTACAGGAAGGACATTGAAGTTCTGGAGCGTGGCCAGAGGAGAGCCACCAAGTTGGTGAGGGGTCTAGAGAACAAGTCCTATGAAGAGAGGCTGAGGGAACTGGACATGTTTAGTTTGGAGAAGAGGAGGCTGAGGGGGGACCTCATTGCCCTCTACAACTACCTGAAAGGAGGTTGGAGAGAGGTGGAGGTTGGCCTCTTCTCCCAAGGGAATAATGATGGGACCAGAGGAAATGGTCTGAAGTTGCAGCAGGGGAGGTTTAGATTAGGTATAAGGGAGAATTACTTTACTGAGAGAGTGGTCAGGCACTGGAACAGCCTGCCCAGGGAGGTGGTGGAGTCACCATCCCTGGAGGTATTTAAGAAACGTGTAGACATGGCTCTTTAGGACATGCTCTAGTGCCCAAGATTATTGGTTTGTGGGCGGGTGTGATGTGGTGGGGTGTAGTGTGTGTTGTTGGGTTTTTTTTGGTCTTGTTTTTTTTTTTTTTGTTGGACTCAATGATCTCAGAGGTCCCTTCCAACCATGATGATTCTGTGATTCTGTAAATAATAATTTTCCCTTTCTCTATAGCTTGGTTTCCTTCCTCAAGTGCAGTGGGGATTAGTCATGAGACCAGATGCTGGGTGGAGTGCTCTGAAGCAACTCATGATACTGAGAAACTCACATTTAGCTGGTGTGTCCCTTCAGTGCTTGGCATTGAAGTGATTGCCAGATGCTGGAACAGGAAGTTATTTTCCCAAGGTCAGATTTTTAGGAACCATTTTTTTTCCTCAGTACTGTGTTTAATCATATGCATTACTGAGTGGGTATTAGTTGAGATAGGGTAGTTATCAAGGTGAGTATCATTCATCAAGAAATTCAAAAATCTGTATATGTCATAGCCAGTTTCCTAAACTATTATTCCTCACCCCAAAGGCTTTTTAGCAGTACCTAGATCTGGAGATTTTCCTTTTCCAATTTTGTCTGTGTTAAGGGGTAGAAATCATAAAGATCAATCGAACAATCTCAGGTTCTCTCTGGAAATTATTTCTTTTCATTGTTCCTGTGGAGTCCTCAATAACAATCTGGCATTTGCTTAACAAGACAACATCTTTTCTGTTCACAGGTCTTTTTTTTTTCAGAAATTAACAGTCTCCAAAAGATAATGAGCTCAGTGAATCTTATTAACACAAGTTACAGTTGACTGACAAGTAAGTACACGGCTGTCATGTAATCTAATCATAGTGTTATAATTCAATTAACTATTGATTTTAGTTACCAATACTATATTCTAACTGTTGCAGAAAAACATTCAATATTTGTAAAGTTTTATGATTAAAACAAATTATATCAATACCAGACATTATTGAACTCAGATGTTGTAGAAATGTATTTCATGTCTATTAAAAATGGTGTTCATTTTCATATATTACTAGCTATGAGCTATACTGAAGTTTCTTCTAGTTGATCAAACTAATTACACTTGAAAATAAAGTGGTAACTATTTGCTGTTCATTTAACACCTATGTAGATCTGATGTTTTGTCATTTGGCACTCATACAGTCATTTCTACCTATGCAAAATGAATATAAAGCAGGCATGAAGCCTTATTTTCCAGACTGTTGATTTATCTACCCCTTTGGACTAGTGCAGATGACTGCACAAATGGTAAAGTGTGTCGCTCTCAGGCATGAAGAGAGAGTCATGAGTCCAATTACAATTGCTAGGCTGAATTGCCAGATGCACTACTACTTCAATGAGTCTCAGCCACCCTAACATCTTACACCAGGGGCTTGGGAAGGAGAGAGAGAATTCCTCCCATTTTCTCAGCTACACCTTTATTAATTTCTTGTTGATGGTGATAGTCAAGAGTCAGGCTCATGGAGCCATTGGTGCTTTGCTCCCCTGAGTCTTGCCATAGAAAACCATAGAAAAAAAGGTAGAAGAAGTTGTGTCTATTTTCTTCTAGCAATGGAGATGGACAGTATAATAGATTTGATACAGTCTGAGGAGGAAAATAATTCAACAGTCATGCCACTATATACTACCTACACGCTGGCCCAACAATTTAAAAAGAAACAGCAGCTGTTACTTACTTTATGGTGATTCTTGATCTCATGTTAACAATGACATATTTTCAAAAATATCTGCTACAATGATCACTCTAAGGCCCTCATCAACAGCATTTCTCTACTGAGTTTCCTAGTTAAGATAAGGCAGAAGCAATGAGTTGAGAAGTACACTCACAAGAAGTCTTAAATAATTTGATTATTGTCATTTGATTATAACAACCTGCTTTACTTAAAGCATAAAAGACTGGAGTGCAGGTAGGTCTTCAAGAGCCCTGTCATTTTGGACTTGTGTGCCTAAAGTCCAATTTTGGACTTAGGTGCTTAATTCCAACTTTTTGGATGTGGTCCATCAGTTAGTTCTGCACCAGTGAGTACAGTTCCCAGAGCTCTCTCACAGCAGTCTTCCAGACTCCTGATGTTTGAATCCTGTTTGAACTGTGATAGGGGCCAAAGACTTTATACCCAGTTGTTATGTTGCACTTTCCTAAAAGCTGATGATATTTTTTTTTCACTTGCTTGGATGTCAGCTCAAGCTACATTAAAATTAACTGTGCATATATTTTACTTTAGTATGAATTCTTCTAGTAGTATGAATGTCCACCATACACTGTTCCCTGAACATTGTTACACCAGGAGCTTCCAAATCTCAGTGTCTTTTACCTGACAGATCTATCAATCAACTTAAATGACTGTGGCTTGCCAGCTTGCCTGCATACCAGTTGTACTAACAGCCTGAAATGACCAGCAAATAATGTAAGTAATTCAAGGCAAGAGCCTTTTATGTCTATCACACATAATTTACATGTGCAGAATAGTATATTAAAATGACTTAGTAAAAAGAAAAGCCATTGCAGAGAATTACTTTTTAATGTCATTGTTTACCTCATTTCTTGTTCCAATATGGCCCAAGCCCAGGCAATTTGTTTTGTCACTGGCACTGCCAGAAGACACAGACGGCAAGTTAAATGTAATAAGCAGTCTGCCTACTTTTGTGAAAGTAATGCATTATCTCATTCTCACAAATGGGTACCTATCACCAGCCCCCGTGCATAACCATTTTAATATGTGTGGCATCTTGGCTGAACAGCACTTCTCATGTGTAGTCTTAACAGATAAGCAGTTCTTCAGTATGACTCAACTTTGCTCTTTTCAGAATTCTTTTCTAAAGGATATATCTCCATAACAGATTAAAGTATTACAGATAGGGAAACCTTCTACAGCTTTGGTTTTGCTGGTGTTACTGACACTGAAGAATTAATTGGTGTCAGGGGCATTTGCTATGTCCCATTAAAAAACTCATGGGATGCCTGCTAGCCACATTCTCAGATTGCTAGCCCATGCAATCATTTTACTGCAAATTTGTTTCTTAAGATAAATATATAAAAGCAGTAAGGATATGCTGTAGCTTTTATAGTTTCACTGCAAGTGGCTTGTAGAGCTTTTCATTGATTTTGTGTGGGGTGGGCTGTGATTCTTTAATGAAAGAAGAGTAAGAGGGACACATTTTGCCATTCACAGTCTGACACATTTTCTTTATGTTTGTATACTCAGATTTTGGAGTAATGATGGAATGTAAACATCTTCGTTCAATCTTGTTATTAATTTTATTCAATATATGCCTCCAACCACAACATGTAAAATACCAGAGCAGGGTGGAAATAAATATAAAAGGTGCTTTTTAGCTTAGTGGGATGAAGAAACATCCCTCTACCTACTGTGATGGTCCTGCAACATTGTCAGCTAGCAGTCACAGCACTCAATCAAAACCAACATTATTACACAGACAGTCAAACCTTGTGGAAATCCAACTCTATTTAAGGATTTAATAGCAGCACAGAAACATTATAATTATAATACAGGAAAAAGCCCTGATGAAATAGGGCTCTCTAATTCTTAATGCACTTTGCTTTATGCGTACCTGAGTTGATTAATAAATTAAAAATTACACTGCTGAATATTAAGAACTGTAGCCTCAAAGATGGCCAGGCGTTGCAACAGCCCTCACCAATCACCCCATCATCTGCCACTTCAGTTAGTTGTCCAGGCTCCCAGTACAACCTGGCTGCTTCTGAAGGGAATTTTCATGATCCAGTTGACTGAAACGGCACCTGAGCTAAACAGCAATGCAGAAGAAAAGGAGCAGGGTTTATACTGGCAGGCAAGATGTTTATGCATATGACGGAGTCTGCAATATGAGCAGACAGCCCTGTAGCAGCCTTCAACCCTATTCACTCAACCTGTTTGTAGCTCAGCTCCACACTGGGCTCCACCTACCCATGGGCTTGAATTTCCCTACAGAGGAAAGGCAGACGTGGACCATTTGCAGGCTGTGTGCACTCCACTATGTCTCCTCATAGGAACAGTCCAGGCCAGGACTGCATCGTCCAATATGCAACACACTTTTGTCCAGGCCCTTGGAGCAGGACTGTGGGAGCCACCTGAGGCATTCCTGCTCTCTTGTGTGGATTCACCTAAATCTTACTGGCATGATATATGACATCCTTAACTAAGAGGAATGCACCACAACTCAATAAAGCACATATGAACTAGCAAAAAAGGGAGGGAATTAACCTGTTTTTTGTCTCTATCACAGAAGTAGCTACCAAAATTACATCTCTTCCCAAGCAGGGTTTACTTGGAGGAGAGTCATCTAAAAACTTTTGGCAGGGAAGGCAAAATCCTGTGACACCATCAATAAAGCTAAAGTGGTTATATCTGGTATTTTAGTGGAGCTCCCCAGTGGGAACATCCCTATTCTGTCATGGCCCTGAAAGTCTTGTCCCTCACCAACATGAAACAGTGACAGAGACACACAAAGGATGTGGCCACGTGTTAGGATTCCAGTTGGTGGGGATGGAGTCACTGAAAATGAATTTTTCTGCTGTCAAGGGATATTGCTGCCCTGCGCATCTCTCACCCTGGGCAACTGTCCACCTATAGGTAAAGGTCTTGGGTACAAAAATTCACAGTTTCTTTTAATGACAGACACTGTGAAAGTACCATGGTATCTTGTTAGTTATCAGGTTCTGCTCCCTGGGAAAGAAAGAGATCAGGAGTTGAATGCTGATATAAAAATAATTTGAGCTAAACAACTTCTTGCTCGAATATGCCATGTTGTGGGCACACTATTCCAAAGAGCCTAAGGAATGTAAGAGAGCAGCCCCAGGCAATATTGCAAGGGGCACACATGTGTTATTGTACAGATTTAAAAAACAAAGCTGACAAGCAGACTTTCCTAAATTGGGTGGGTTGGTGCTCGCCCAGAGCTGTCACTAATTCAATGCAGATTGTCTGTGTAATATGAGTGCTTATTTTCAAAAGAAACAGGGTGGAAAAAGTGTGTGCAAGTCTCAGGAGAGTCTGATTGCAAAAGGCATGGTTGGAGCTGATTAGCCTGTTTACCCTGCCAGTTTTCACACACAGACAGATAGGCAGTCTCATGCATTTCCCCAAGCAGATTCTGGAGAAGGCTGATGGAGAAAATGAAATCCAGTTTAATTTCCATTTTTTTCTCAGCCCAGTGTTGTAATCAGGGATAGTGGTTCAGCTGAAGATCTTTTGTCATAAGTGGGAAGAAAGGGCTAATTTCTGGGACCACGTTTCTGGCAGACCAGTGGTACCTGAACTTATTCCCTCACCTTTGCCTGCCAGGGCTGAGTTTTATTAACCAACTGGTCATAGTGCAAAACCCACTTGCAATTTCTCTCCAAAATTTTGGTGCTGGGCCATATGGGAACTATTTTTTTTTCACTGTATGTAAACTTAATGCAACATTTGTGTTACTTAACAGGGTCTTTTTTGCCTTTGCGTTAAATACAGATATTTAATTTAATGACAGGAATAGAAGTCTTACTTTCTAAATGGTTCCCTGTGCTCCAGTGGTTCAAAGTCACAACCTGTCTCCTTCCCTGGTCAGTCATATGGTCACTTCTCCAGTCTCAGCTGTTTCCATAAGTGTATTGTATTATTGCAGTTCTTCAACTGAGAGAGGAATTTTCTTTCTCTAATTTTAAATCCCTGTTCCTTTTTCTTGTAAATAGGAGCAGCTTGAATGCAAGATAATTTGAGGATGAATTTGGTTCATCCTGTTACATGGGCTCAGGGATGGTGCAGGGAAAACTGCATCAGCTCTGAGGGATTCCCACTATTTAGACTAATTTTCCTGAGGATACCTAGGACAATTTTAGAAGTGTAATATTTAGGGTCCTTAGGATAAGTGACAGTTAATGTTCCTTTTCATTCTTTTTTATAATTGCTAAATAGTTGCAGAAGTGAGGCACATCTTACCAAATTTCAGCCATCCAAAATTTAGGTGTTGGATCTAAGCTATTTTAATAGGTTTCTGTTCTGAATTATAAAGAGCAACATATACCCTCAGACAGCAATTTATCCCTTCTCTTATGATGCGTCTTTCATCCTCTTACTGCAACTCACTGGGGCCTAGGTAGACAAGTTTTGCTGTAAACAACAAATAAATGAAGAATTTGGAATGGTAGGAAATGACATAGTTGCACAAATAATGCCTTGCCTAACTTTTGGCTCTAAAATAACAATGCAATAAATTTTCTAAGTTATTTATCTAAGTGATAATATTTGGAAAATATCTCATTTCTGACCAAGGAGGTTTAAGGCAAGGTCAGTAGCACAGGGACACCACCGTAGCACAAGGGACACCCTGGAGGTACCCCAGAATTTTTCTTTGTAGATTCTTATTTGCACCCAAAAACCTGTTGTAGTTGTCTGGAATCCTAGAGATTTGAATATGGGTTTATTTATGTGCCTCTGAAAGTGACGTAAAGCAACTTTCTGCCTAGAGAGATACCTAGCTTTGTTATAGCCGACATGCAGTCACTTGCAGCTAGTGGGCAGGCAAACTATGGCTGTGGGAGGATCATCAGCTCTCCAAAGGTTCTTGGCACCAGACTTAGGCTGCAGGGAAGATTACTTTTCATTTTGGGTCCTTTTACTGATCTCTGCAGTTATGGCAGGTGAAAGCAGCATAGGGTGTAAGAGCTGTGGTTCCACCCATGCCCTCCCAGAACAGGCATTTCCGTGTTCTGGTGATGGAACATCACTGAATTCATTGCACCAGATGAAGGACAATGTAAAAGTGTTAACTTGGAATGAAGTAACCCATAAACCAGTAGTTTTACAAAGTTATTTTGCAAGCCATTTTATGGGAGTAGGGAGGGAAATGTATCATCCTTAATGCTCACTTTGCAGATATTGGGCCACAGAAGAAGAAAAGAGCAAAAAAAATCCAGACAGGAATGCATATTTGCATGCTGAGATATCACTGTAACTGTATTTACAGATTAGTGTACTCATATAGGCTTGAGAGAATCGTGATTTTTGATCCCAGAGATATTTTGGGCTTTAATGTTAAAACACAATGAAGAAAACTACATATAAATATTGTGTGTATATTAATATATATATATACACAATTCACAAAAAAAAATGCAGTTTTGGGAGTGATAGCTGGATTTCATGACCGTCTTTCCATTTCCACTTAAGTTCCCTGACTGCTTTGCGCTTACTTCAGGCTTTTAGACTTTGTTTTTTTCTATGTGAGCCCCTCCAAGGATGTAGTGGGGAGGAACATGTAGCTCCTGGTTCCCAGCTAGCTGGCTTAAGGATGTGCCAAATGCCTTCTGATCATCCCTTCCAGAACAAAGTAAATTCTGAGCACCTGCAAAAGTGTATCTCTAGGTATTTAGAGAAATTCAAAGTAAAAGAGAGAATTGTTTTTGGCGTCTAGACTTCTCAGACTTTAGATGGCTATACCTCACTTCAGAATTTTCATATGTCTCCTTTCTATCTTAGATATTGAGGTTTTCCCTGATTTAAATCCTAATAACTTTGTCACTGCTACACTCCAATATCTTTGCTGAAGATCTTAGACACTGCAACCAAATTATTTTAAGAAGTTATATAACTGTATTGCACAGCTAACTGTACTAAGCACTTTTGCTAAATAACATGTGCAGCTTGCTATGAGTCAGATTCAGATGCCCTTTCTCGTGTGGAATATTTCCATGCTGAACATCTAATTAGAAATGCCCAGACTAGCAGTTTGTTCAATTTTGTTCAGGCTCCTTATTTGGAAAGGTACAGAAGGTGCTGACAGATGATGTTCAAATACTTTCCCATAGGGCAGTTGTCTCAGTATCCCCGGTGTGACATGCATTTACAATTCCTTTACATCACTGCTCCTAAGGGTTCTATACGGCTCTGCTGACAGGTAACAAGGCTCTTTGAATATGGTCTTTTGCATTTCGGTATTACCACTGGTTTCTAATAATTGAATGTGGGATAACAGGTACAGGGAATTTTGAACTGCGTTGCAAAACATTCAGAAAATAATCTGATCAGAAATATCAGTCTGCCACTGCAGGTGCCATTAATTTTTTGATCACCTGGAGTTTCAGACATTAGTGCAGCTGACGTTTTCTCAGTTAGGGACAGAAATGTTAACCAGTCTTGTTACCTTACTTTGTTGCTGCAATGCCATCCTGTTTTTCAAAACTGCTTTCTCTTCACTATGCTTCTGAAACAAATAAGAAGGGACCATAATTTGGATCTTTCAGAAGCCTGTAACCTTAAGACAACCAAAGCAGGCCCAGTGAGTGTGAAAGAGTTCACTTGTACTTTGTGCTCATATATGTAATCACAAAAGATTCGGGACCTCAGTAAACACAGTCTGAACCATCCATACCGCTGGTTTCCCTCTGGTCCTTGCAGCCAGCATAGCTGTCTGCTGTTTTGTTCTTCAGCTTTCTGGTTCTGACAGTTTTGGTGGGACTGCTGAGGCCATGCCCAATTCAGCCAATTTTCTTCCTTAGCTGAAATGATACAAACTGCATGAGATAGGGCAGGAAACGAGAGCTGGCCTTTCCAGCCCAGTTGCTCAGTCATTTGTCCATATTCTTCTCGGGGTGAGTGAGGGAGAACTGCAAAATTTCATTTAATTTGCTTGAATATCACGAAGTAGAACAACTGGTTTTGAAGTCAAGGCAGTTGCAGAGCAAGATGTGGCTGATGAAGGGGACCGCGTTGCAGGCTCCTGCGGAAACCCCGTGAACTGGCAGCCACTGCATTGCACTGTGGGGACTGGGGTGGTGCATCCCTGTCCCACAGAGGTCCAGGCTCCCTGGGAGAGGGGAGACTGAAACAGCTGTCTCGCAGCCAAACAAGATATTGCCATTTTGGCACTTAGCAATGAGGTATATCACGCCTCTGTGTGAGACAGTGGCTTTCACTAAGCTCCTGTGGGTATTAGCAATGCAGTCCTTTCCCAAAGAAATGTTGGGGTGAGTGAGCTGGGTTTTTTTCTTTAAAAAAACACTTGTTGTACCATGTTTTCACTGCATATGCTTCCTCTTCAAGTGCTGAAAATAGTTGTCCTTGAAGGCACATGCAATCCATAAACTGATGAAGGTTGCGGTAGGAGCATTACAGAATTGTTGTCTCCCATCTACAGATGCAGCGAGTGTAATAAAATCTAATATGAATCTACACTTTCTATTTATGAGATGCTACAACGTTATCAACCCCATTTCAGAAAGCTTGATATGGTCTGAAACAGGTTTAGCTAACTGACAGGCAAGTGTCTGCAGCTATCTAGAACTGTAAGTTTCAGTCCTAGCAATCCCATTTCCTGAGAGGAAAATTTCCTTCTTCTTTAAGGAATAATAATTTACAATATTTTCCTAGAAAGCAGGAGAAAGCAAGGGCAAATGTATTCTTTTCCATGAGCAACCTAGATATTACTGTTCTCCTGGACACAACAGTCCAAATTAATACTGAACTCTATTGCTGGAGAGATTTGTATCTTTTAAGTGTCTAAAGAAGTTTATGTGCAGTTTAATAGGATCAGTATTAGCAGCATTAGCACTGCTACTTAAATGGGAGCTCTGATCCAACCCTGAGCTCTGTGAGTCTTGAAGACAATACTTATTATAGCAACATAAGTATCATCTTCAATGCCATTAAAATTAAATATGAGTACACATCAATTTCAGTGTCAGGAGACGTACTGTAAAGATCAACAATAATTCTAACTGAAGATCTCTCTGGAAGCCTATAAAGCCTGAATACCACAGTATGAGCTATGCAGAAATTAGAGCTGTTTGAATAGTACTTATGGATATGGAATGTTGTTATTTTTGTCTTTTGTGTTTATAGAGCATTCTTGCAATTTAGAAATTCATTAAAATGAAGTATATCTCTGCTTTGTACACAAATAAGGATATTTGAAAAATCTTTAACACTGTTATTTGTGATCTGAATTTCAAACTAGGTACCTCAGACATCTTTGTGTCACAGAATGTCTTCAATTTTGAAATTTTGCAGTTCTGTGGATAGTAAAATATTCAGATCTGGTATAGTTAAACTGAAATGCTAAACATGACAAAAGAGTGAGATTCACTGGCAGGTCTTGACTGTTTTGTGCTACTCCAGTGGTGCAAGGAAATAGTAAATCTGTGCTGTCTGTTGTGCTGTTGCCGGTCAATAACTGCTTCACAGCTTCAGGCCTAGCACAAGGTAGATGAAGAATATTGGTGAATCTGTCTCAAATATTCACCATTATTCTTTCTTGCCTTCTTCCAGCTTTGAAGAAAATATATTAACTGCATCCAGAATATAATAAAACTACCAGTTTCCAGTGCTGAAACAATAATTCTTTTAATAAAAGGTCTGGCAATAGTTCTTACCTAAGAGAGGTACCCAAAGTGAGTGCTTAGGCTCATTAAGGGCCTAATGCTCTGGGAGAATGAGCTACTGCATGTCAGCTGATCTACAGTAACCCATCTGCGTTCAGACTTACTGTAAACACTTCTGTGAGTCTGAGCCCTGGAGCATTTCATACAAGATCTTACTGTGGTTCAGGACCTTTCCAGTCTTTTTCCCACACGCTTTCCAACATGGCCTCCAGCACAGGTCCAGCCTCAGGAGATGTACTCTTCTGAGCAGCAG
This sequence comes from Tringa tobata, assembly GCA_033628505.1. NCBI lineage: Eukaryota > Metazoa > Chordata > Aves > Charadriiformes > Scolopacidae > Tringa > Tringa tobata. The sequence goes on from JAHREE010000215.1 coordinate 3,424,547, forward strand.
GGTCTGCAGACAAGCCCGCTGTCCTGTCTTCCTTCCTTCCTCGTGCACAACATTATTGTGCATGCTGTGGGAAGCAAACAGACAGAAATACCCCTGCCAACATTTCCAGCTTAATTTCCCTGGTTTTGTGCTCTTTTGTATCCTAACTCTTCTACTACCTGTTGATACTTAGATGTAAGATCAATTCCTAAAAAGGTTATGTTTGCATAAGATCATAAATTCTGCCAGAACTCAGCTTTTGCAAGTATCTGGTATCAAGCTTCATTAGGCTATAGAAATGATGGAGGTCTAATCCTACGGGCTAAGAAAGGGTCTGAAAAACCTGTAGATATTGATGGGGGATCTTGGCAGAGTCAGGGATGACGTTACAGGAGCAGGAAAGTGGGCTGCAAAGTAAAGACATAAGACTCTGGGGTAGCAGTTGATAAATGCTGAACATAAAAGATCTGGCGTGGGAAAGGTTTTGTGAGGAAAGTTTGGGTGTACAGACTTCATACAGCCAAAGTCAGAGACTGGCCACATTAAGAGAACACCAGAGAGATCATAGCTCTGTTTAAGGAACTTGATTTTTCAGACAGGGTATGCTCAGAAGTGTCAGGAAACAGAAAGGTCCTGGATTACAAGGAACTCACCATCACCATATGGTGAGCAACCTACCAATTTAAAGGTGGGGACACACTCATTAAGTGTTATTGATCTCCCCTCTGTTTCCCGTTAAGTGATTTGATACAAAAATCTTTACTTTGCTGTAGAATCTAGTAATTCTGCTCAAAAAGCACAAAAACACAATGCAAATGTCTTTGATATTGGTTCCAAGGCTGTGTTTATATGAGGAAGGACCCCTAATATGGGTCAGAGCTAATTTGTGCTGGTGGATTTGCCATTGCTCAGTGAGTAACTGAAAGGAGTTTGTGGCAAATTCAGTAGTAATGCAAAATAGCTCTGTCCAACAAGTACTTCTTTACACCAGTTACACATATTTGTTCTAGTCCAGCTAGGTTTTATTATTTTTTATTTATTTGACTTTTAACTATTGGTAACCAGTACTGTTAGTAATGGTAAGAAAGGAAAAACACCTCAAAGGACCTGGGTGGTCTGGAAAGTTACAAACACAAGGGCCTTCCTTCATATGTCTTAACCATTTCTCTCTGCTGTAGTAGCACTTGCTTGTCTTTATAGCATGGCCAGGACATGCCAGCACTAACACAGTATCAGGATAACTCTCCAAATAGTTTCCTGAGGAAAAAAAAGATCACCTCCACCACCACCTCAGACTCTGAGGGGATTCAAAGTACAAGACAAATTAACTTATCTTACCCTGCATGCTGTGGGAAAAACCCCTTGCCTACAGGGAAGGCTTTGGCAAATTCCTTCTCAAAGGGAGTCCATTAGGTTCTCAAATTACTTGAGTAGAGTAGCTGTTTTCATGGGTAACCTTCTGTCATGTTAGAGGGAGTGATCGGAGAATTAATCTTTTAAACATTCAGAGATGAAAAATGTCCGCAAGGTCATAATGTAAATAAACAGCATTTATTTATCTCTTTTCCATCAACCTATTCATTCATCCTTCGTATATATTAATGAAGTATTAACAGCTATGTTAACAAAGAGGAAAATGACACTGAGATTTCCTATGGCAGTGGCATTCTTGTAGTGAGGAGCTCTGACACCATTTCATGTGCAACAGCCTTCAAACTACCCCAAAAAGCTACATCCTTCTGGAGTTCTAATGAATTAATGCTTATTCATCCATTTCTAATGTTACACACAGTGTAACTCCAGTTACTATAATGTCATATCATGGGAAAAGACAAAAGCTGTTTCTAAAGACCTGGAAGCAGATTTCCCTGCATGTGTCCCACAGCAGCTATGTAAATTAAATGTATAATATTCATGTTGACATTAGGTGAAACAAAAAGCATTTTACTGCGTTCTAGAGGCAGACATTTAACTTTTGCTGCAGAAGTTATCTTATTACCAAAAGTATATGTGTCACTGATGAAAGGTTTAACAAGGCTGGTAAATGAGAAGTGCAAGCTGTATTCTGTGCTGAGTTTTGCTCAGCCAAGAGAGGTTTGACATTTCTGCTGATGTCAGCTGCCATGGTAGACCCTTGTCATTTGTAGAGAAAAACAACACCTCATTACAAAGGATATAATTTTTTCCATTCTCTTTTAATTTCACCAATTATACCCTACACTTACAGTCTAACTGAATGGCACTTCGTTCAAAACATGCCGAGTTGTGCTGGTTTGGGATCGTATGTCAGTGCAACTAGAACAAGGTTGAAACCAACAACTAAAATATTTTGATGTATAATCTGAAAAGAATGATGCAACCTGTGAAAGGACCTTTTGAACAATATTGTAAGGATGGCTTCTGCCTCTTACAGGGAACAAAAAGGAATTGCTATAATATCATATATATGTCAAATATATGCATTTTTATATACCAAGTATGTAGATCTCTGCAGAACAGTGGCTTTTATTTATATTACTTGGTACAAACAATATTTATTTGTCTAAAAATGCTGTACATCGAGAACATTTCCTCTGGAGCTATTCAGAAAAGACAGAAGTTAACACTAAAAAAGATTATTGTGGTTCCTGAGGGAATTTTGCCAATCCTGTTGAGTTTGCAGGGTTGTCAGCCTGTAAAAAGGCAATAACAAGCCCCCTCTAATGGTATTCCTTAAAATCCTAACTGGCTCAAGAGGTTTCAGGGTAAGGTCCTCTCCACAAAGTCTAGTTTCTTTGACAGAAGTTTTGTGACTACTGTTCTACATGTCCTGTTTGAAAATCCTTAATACAAGTATTGGTCACACTGTGAAAACAGTCATTTCAGAGAGTGACTCGGGTTCTTAACACTAAGGGATGGAAGTAAGTATTTTTTAGTTTGAGGGAAGTTTATCTTGTACAAGACATAATTAAATGGAAATCCAGCTGTTACAGTCCCTCAAGCAAGTTCCTTCTAGTTATTAGGAAAATTGATAACTTCATTGGAGGAGTGGATAAGGGAAAGGCTGTGGATGTTGTTTACCTGACTTTAGTAAAGCCTTTGACACAGGTTCCCAAAGCATTCTCCTGGAGCAACTGGCTGCTCATGGCTTAGATGGGCGTACACTTCACTGGGTTAAAAACTAGCTGGAAGGTCAGGCTCAGAGAGTGGTGGTAGATGGAGTTGGAGGCTGGTCATGAGTGGTGTTCCCTGGGGCCTGGTATTGGGGCCAGTTCTCCTTAATATCTTTATCAGTGATCTGAACAAGGGGATCAAGTGCACCCTCAGTATGCTTGCACCAAGTTGGGTGGGAGTGTTGGTCTGCTTGAGGGTAAAAAGGAGTTTCAGAGGGATCTGGCCGAGGCCAATGGGATGAGGTTCAATAAGACCAAGTGCCAGGTCCTGCAGTTGGGTCACAACAACCCCATGCAGTGTTACAGGCTTGGGGAAGAGTGGCTGGAGCTGCCTGGCAGAAAAGGACCTGGGGGTGTCAGTCAGCTGTCGGCTGAATATGAGCCAGCAGTGTGCCCAGGTGGCCAAGAAATCCAAGAGCATCCTGGCCTGTATCAGGAACAGTGCGGTGAGTAGGACTAGGGAAGTGATCGTCCCCATGTACCCGGCACTGGTGAGGTCCCACCTTGAGTGCTGTGTCCAGTTTTGGGCCCCTTACTACAAGAAAGACATTAAGGTGCTGGAATGGGTCCAGAGAAGGGCAACAAAGCTGGTGAGAAGTCTGGAGAGCAGGCCTTATAAGGAGTGGCTGAGGGAACTGGGATTGTTCAGCCTGGAGAAAAGGAGAGTGAGGGGAGACCTTATCATTCTCTACAACTACCTGAAAGGAGGCTGTAGAGAGCTGTGGGTTGATCTCTTCTCCCAAGTAACAAGCAACAGAACAAGAGGAACTGTGTTAAGTTGCACCAGGGGAGGTTTAGGATGAATAGGAGGAAAATTTTTTTCACCTAAATGGCTGTCAAGCATTGGAAGAGGCTGCTCAGGGAAGTGGTTGAGTTGCCATCCCTGGAGGTATTTAAGAGAGATGTTGATATAGTGCTGAGGAACATGGTTTAGTGGTAACTTGGCAGTGCTAGGTTAACAGTTGGACTTGATCTTAACAGTTAACAGTTGGATGATCTTAAAGCTGTTTTACAACCAAAGCAATTCTATGATTCTATTCTATGATTTTAACTGCTTCTGATTCAATTATGAAGAGGTGAGGCAGTCTGCAAGGCAGGAACTGTAGAGTTGTGATCACCAGTCATGGGTCATGTATGTGCTTGTGCATACTGTTGTGCTAACACGTTATTGAGCTGAGTTCAGGGCAAAGGGGACAGGAGAGGATAGGGGACAGGACAGGGGACAGGACAGGGACACCATGATTGAGGATGATGGCTAAATGAAAAGAGGAGTTGTACTTTCCAAACTGTGTATGAAGAAGATAAAGAAAGGGGGTTACCTTTCAAAATGGATGGCAGTTTTTAATGGTTCCAGTTGCAGCTTTGACCAAGGAAAACAGATGGACTTCGAGCTGAAAGTTACCTTCAGTACCACTATGTCCTACCTAAGTATTCGCCCGCATGCATGGTCTCCTGGGCTGATTCCATTTCCCCTTCTACTACACTTCCCTTTAAGTAGTACTGGGGCAGCTGATGCAATTACAAAAGTAGAATAGTTTACATTGCATCCTAAACCAAGAGCATTCACAACATAAGGGTTCTGGACTTTCCCCAGTGGGTGCTTGCTGTTGGCTCATAGACAAAAGAAAGCTTTCCAACACCTCACCAAATGTATATGCACACTGGGGAGAAGCCACGAAGGTTAAAAGTTATGAGAGAGATAGAAGAAAAGCAGATATTTGAAGCGGAAGCGAGATTAGGAGAGGGTGAAAATAATGAATAGGGCTAAACTGAGGGAAGGGGTACAGAGTAAATGTCTGAGGCAGAACAGAGAGATGTAAATGTAGGTGGATGCTTTCCTGCTGCTCTCTCTGAATCCTGACAGCAACACGGGACAGTTTCACCCATCCGCACAATCCTTCCCTCCGGTAACTCCGTTAATCACTTGCTGCTGCTATGTGTGAAGCACAGAGAGAGAGAGGGCTGCTCTCGTTAGCATGTAACCATCCTTCATTTCAGTTCCTGACACTAGTCACACACATCAGTCTGAACAAGCAGCACTCTAAACCTCAGGAAAAAAAAAAGCATGAGTTGGAAAAAAAGAAAGAAAAAGATTTCTGAGGGCAGTGGAGGAAGATAACAGGAGAGGTATTGCTTGCAGAAAGGACAGAAAACAGGGACAAAGCACAAATTTCTCTGCAGGATGGATCAATGTATTCAAACATTTTCTGCCGGAGTCATGGTAAAAATTTATCAAGCTGGGAGTCTGCATTTTTTACCTAACTTGGGCTTTTCTTAAAGACTCGATAAGGGCTAAGAGCACTTTATTTGCAGGACACTGTCTTTTCATATGTATGGCTGAGTCTTGCAGTTACCTACAACTGCTGTGTGGCCAGGCTTCCTCTACTAGAGGGAGAAGTCCAATTACTTCACATCATTAAGAGACGCAAAGAGGAGAAGCAGTTGTGGCAGCCTAGGAGTTACAATAGTCTTTCATTGTTCCACAAATCAATTCACACTGTCTTAACGTCATCTACATTAAAATTTGTAAAACTGCTACATTGTATATGGTGTGGGTGACTCTGTCCTGTTATAATTGTGTCCACTTAAATCATTACAGTTGATCTCTCTGTTACGTATAAAAAGACTGCATCCAGAAAACTGGAACAATAGGTTCCCGTTTAGGAAAAATATAATTGTTTAAGAAACAGATTAAATGTTAAATGGACAATTTATTCTCCCAGCAATACTTCTAAAATATATGAAATCCGAAGTACATTTTCAGCATGAAAATTTCTTGGTGTTCATGTAACCAGGTCCATATCATTTATCCTACGCTTGGCTGTTAGCTAGGTGTCTGATAGAGCTGATTGACTGAGCTGAATCACGTACCTCATATAGCCCAGAAATATCTGTGCTTTTTCCCTTGATTAGTCAGATTTGTATGCTAGTAACATAGATGTTCTGTGAGTTGGAATATGCCAAAGGAGTTTGACTGACTACAGGTAGTTAATTTTTTTTTCAGTTAAAATAAAATAAAAAATAAAAAAAATGCTTTTTCTAAGAGCCTGAATTTTCTTTTCACTGAGGCCGGTTTATATCATTTTGGCAGTGTAAAGTGGTTTTATGTTGAATTCAATTCAATTTATGCCTACTTGAAAGACAAGCACCACTCTGTTTGAATGTGAATGAGAATCATATCCAATACATGTGTATATCTTGAATCTCGAACTTAAAAATAAATGCAGTGAGAAGCACCAAGTCTCAGATGATCATGCCTCAATGACTTCATAGTTTCTCTTAATGTTTTATTATCTCTGTCTCTGGACTGCAGACACTGGTCATCCATAAATACCTCACCAAGCAAAGTGATGTTAAAACACAGAATAAAAAGTGTTGGAACTGTCACAAAGACTTTCCACAATAGCCAGACACAAAGCCCTGAAAAGAAAACTCATAATTTTCTTGTAATTTTTTATGAAAAATTGTAACATACCCAAGGTCCATTTGAGTTCAAGGCAGGTTCAGCTTTTGTTGCAAGTATTTCATGTACGCCGTTAGGATTGTCATGTTTTGCTTTTAGTTTCTTGCCCCTTGAGTTTATTTTGTGATCTTCATTCACTGATGTGCTAGCAGAAGTTCAAATTTTTCATTCTTTATATCATCTTGTTAATAAAAGACTAAGTAGTTTATCAACACGTAAATGTTTTAATCAACTTCAGAGGGATTTATGGGTTCATAATTAGATATTGAAGAACATTTTCTAAATTCTAACAAGCTCCAAAACTGACCAAAATTAGGATGGTTTGTTTTTTTTCTTTTGCAGGAGCTAGTGATAGAATAATGGTGTGCAACACAAAAATAGAAAAAAAGTGGGGTTTGTGTTTACGTGACTTAGTGTGGCTATATTCATGTTTACAATTCAGCAAACTTGAGGATATACCTCTTTCTTGACCCTGTCACAACACATTGGCAGCTTTAGTATGAAACATGCATTCCTGAGCCTGCAGGTGATTCTCACTGCAGAAGATCACATATTCACAACTACCCAGTAAAACCTGAGAACTGGTAAAATGGTGGATGAAATACAACTTCAGAAGAATATTCAAAGGAAGCCACTCTAAAGTCAAAAATCCTCAAACTGGATTTAAGGTTTGAAGTGAGGCAATTCACCTCAAATAGGAGCAAATAAAAGATACTTTAAAAGCATAGGATTAAAAACTAGACATAAAAGAACAGTGATATCTTCTTTTCAAGTAATAGAACAAACTATATTATGAGCAGCATTTTGATGTGTACATCAAACTGATTTTCCCCTCTTTATCCTTTTTAATCTCCACCAGATGCACTTTCTTTAAATTCAAGTTTTACATTCCTAGCCATAACTTGTCTGAACACACGGAAAGAGCATTGAGAGACATTAGTGGCATTCTTTCTCTTTCTCTGTCACTCTTTTTTTACAGCTGCTGAAGGCTTATCTTCTTAAGTGTCTCAGTTTTATAGGCTTGGTTTGCTTTATTCTCACCCATGTTTCAGGCTCCAAACAATTCCACGTCATTCTTCTGTGGAATGTTTTCAGTGAAAAAGATTCACACACACACACACAGATGTGTGTATATATACATATATAAATGTGTGTGCGTGTGTATATATGTATCTATATAAATGACACCAAAGAAAATCTCACATGATTGTTACTGGCATGGTAGAAAAAAGCTTTACAATGGTATTTTAAAGCTTAAATGACAGAATATGTCATGATTGAAATTTCAGACTGAAAATGCTGCAGGAGGAAAGAAGGGTTTTCATTAAGACACACCAATACTCAGTAGCGCTCTTTCTCAGATGGTCCCTCAGGGTCATAATTTTCTCAGGAATGACGAAATACAGTTTCCTTTCCCATAAACATTTTAGGGTTTTTTGCTTTCTTAAAAGATTGTCAGTAATGAGTTTCTCCTTTATTCTTTCCCTCTCCTCCCTTCCACCTCATTTAATCGTGGATCAGGATGGATTTGCCATTTTCACTGTTTCTTTTAATTACCACTGCACATGTGAAGCAAACTGATGTGTTACTAAGGGTTTTTTTCCTGTACAGGGAATACTCTTGACTAACATCCTGCATTAGTTCAGTCTTTAGAATAGTTTTTATTCATTAAGGCAGCATGATATGTTTTAATGATGTTTAGAAGAATCTGCAAGTTTCAACAAATCTGTCTGCTGACCTTGTGCTGTAAACATGGGCATATTCCAAGGATTACAAAAAGCAGCAGAAATTTGATCTTTATTTTATTTTTTCCTGCAGGTAACAAACCTGGCTGTTTGCTATTTATTGTGGACCTGTTCAGCTGGGTGGACAAGAACAATTGCATTTTTAAACATTGTCAAATCCACAAAACATAAAAGGTGCAATGCATATAATGCTGGAAATAACTCTCAGTGAGGAAACTCTAGCATAAATGGTACAAAATAAACCCCTCATACATTTGATTAATCAGCTCTATTCCCCTTTTCCCCTCATCTTTCAAATTCATGGGCAAATGACATTTGCCTTTCCCCAGCATGCATCTCTCCGTTAAACCAGGGAGTTTGCCTGGGGCCATACCTATATATCTGATCCATGCATAATGAAGCATGAAGCTGCCAATTGTAGGGAGCCTCTGCTGTGTCAGAGACTGATAGGCATTTCATTTGCTGAACTCCCAAGGGCCCTCACACATCTCAGGGTTCATGTAGTATTTATTTTAGGCACTCACATTTCTCATCTGTGAACTTCACACCATATGTAGAATGAGTAACACAAGCTCTGCGTGAAAAAGCTCTCCAGGTAGTTTTAAATGTAACTCAGTGGAGTGGGGACATTATGGGCTTGAAAAATAGTCTTGCATGGGAAATGAAGGAATATTAAGCTTTGTCCGTACAACAGCTGTCTGAGTCTTTCACTGAATAAGAATGGCCTTATTCTAATAAGATCACTGCTCTACACTTCCACTGCATAAATTGTTTTGTTGCATGCACTGTGCAGACCTACATTTTTCACAAATTATTGCTACTCTGCTGTACTCTCTACAAGGAAATCCTCATGTGCTGTTTCTAAAGTGCAATCTTGTTAGGTTTGAGGCTCACGGGCAGGCTGAGCTGATGGATAGCCAGCCCATAGCCATGCATCTTTTAAATCTGACGGCTGAATAACAATCCTGAAAGGATTGCTTTCGTTCTCAAAATCTGACCATACAGAATTAGGGAGGCAAATGTATGTTTCTTGTTTATTTTTGCTGGTAGGGATCTAGAAAATATTTCATATGCAATTCTCTCTTCTAGTATTGACATGAGGGAGAAAAATGAAGAGAGAGTGTGATAAAAGAAATGTTTATTCTTCATTGGTATCTTTTCCAAAGAGGTGTTTTTTAAGCATAACAAAACCTTTGACATTTGCTTCTCTGTTTGTAGGTGAAGTCACTATGACGACCTTGTGAAAAATCCTCACCTATAAGAATTCATAAGGGACATACTGCTAGGACATATGGTGTAGACTAGGGAGTAAAACTGACATTCAGCAAATAGATCTATTTGACTGTTTGGGTATTAAGCTTGTTTCTGGGAGGAGACAAATACTATGGTCCTGATCAGAAGTATTTAAACACGTGCACAATATGAAGCATTTCACTGTTTCACTGGTTCCATTGCAAGATTACTCTTGTAGAATTAAATGCCTTCATGTGTGCAGGCTGTGATGAGGGAGCAGACACTCTGCTACTTCAAAGTGCCTTTAATGGAGCAATGTCCATTTAAAACAGAAGTGTTTCTGCCCTGCACTTCCATCTTTGTCTAACAGTCTGCTTTCACGGGAGTTCAGTATCCAAACTTCTTTTGGGAAATAACTTTCTCTATTTTGGCCCTTATTCAAGGAGATTTTGGGGGGTTTACCATTATGGAAAAAAAAAAAAAATCTTCAAAGCCCTTTTCTGTGGGTGTTATGTCATGTACAATTCATAATAGGCAATGCTGTGAATGAGACAGTTCGCTACCATTAAGCTAATGAAATACAAAGTGTAAGTGGTTTCATTATGCCAGCAGCAATTCTTTCTTACATTTCATTGCCATACTTATTCCATAGTATGTTGTACAGTAGGAAATTCTATTGAAATTTTTTTATTATTATTATTAACTTTGAGCTGTAAAAAGAGATTGCAGAATCTTAGGCCATGGATATATAATCTTGAAAACATGCTGAATGAATAGAGTTGCCTGCATGGAATTAGGGTATTACAATAATGAATGCAATCATGTTGTGAAAGGCTTTTTATATTGTTCAGAGTCACACGAGAGTGCAGCAAGATTTGTTTGGCAAGTAGCATTTTGGCATTCTCCGGCTTTCAAATTCCTAATCACAACTTTACCTTAATGTAAAGGTTTTATTTCCAATACGTTATTTGCATGCATGTATGTACATATGCCAAACGTTTTTAAAAATGTGTACAGTTCATTAAAATGGCTGAAATTAAGTAGCTGTTATTGAGAGAAGAATAATTGTGCAAGGGTGGATTCAGTTCCTTTCGCTCCAGCTGCTACGGCAAAGCTGTAAGCTGTTTCTAAGCTGCCTTATTGGTACAAATACATGCATGTGCAGGTGCCCTCGTTTGTGTGCATACATAATATATGCATGAAGACAAGTACTGCATGTGTGTGTGTGCATATTTGGCCTATGGCCACATACACTTATTTTCTTTAATTGCTATGTTCAAAAGGCAGCATAAGGCGTGAGAAGGAAGGACGCAGACATCTCCTGATTCCTGTGTCATCCACAACGCAGCTGACTGCATTGCAGGTCTTCTCCTGCTGCCAGTGGAATTGAACCATGATGAGGAGGGACCACCCTCTAATGGAGAAAAATAGTATTTCGGTTTCGGGCCTCATTTGAATATTGGCTTTCAGCTTTGCCTTTGTAGCATGGCTGCAGCATTGCGCAGTGAAGCAGAGACCACACAGTACCTTAGCACAGAAGGGGCAATTTACAGACAGCTGGCCCAAAAATGTGTCAGATGCTTTCCATTCAGATTGCTCCCATTACTTTAATCCTGTGGCGTAGAACCTCATCTCTGAGTTCAGTTTTTAGTCAGTTTGTATTTTGTACATGTCAACAAGCATTTTAGGCATGTAAATCCTAGCGGCATAAATGGACATTTTCCCCCTGAATCTCACCAAGAAAAGCAGTGTTCTTAGTTGAGAGAATTCATAGTCGGGCAGTGGTAGCACTCTGTAAGTGGTCTATTTATTTTTGAAGCCTACGTGCATTTCAGATTAGTTTTGCAGATGAAAAGAAAGGCAATTTATCCTTCTTGAAAGCTGGCTTAAGCATCACGCATGTGAAAGCTCTAGCTCCACAAAGGCATAACCTCAAATGCAACAAATATTTCCCTCAGCAGTTCCAAACATTTGTTTCCACAAGGAATCTGTTTGTTGGCTTGTTGTGATTTCTTTTTCAGTTGATATTTTAATTTAGAAATATCTGTCCGTGTTGTTCAAAGGGATATACCACAGGAAATACCCAAATTCCCTATCAAAGAAACCACATGAGTAGCACACGGTATGCACACACAATCTCCTGAATTTTCTTTGCTATTGGGTGTCCCTTTAATGAGCACTGAAAATACTTCTTAGCCAGTAGAACTAATTCACTTATTTGATGCTGAAAGACTTGAACCCCTCCAAGTCTATAAGCATAAGCTTATATGTATTGTTCTTTTTAGTTTAGGTTATGAGTTATGTTATCCAGACAGTGTGTAATTCAAAATTCACACCTGAAAAAATCTGCAAAGCTGTTGTAATGAAAGATAATTTTCAAATGAATTTAATGAAAGCACTGTTATCCGGTTTGTAAGAGGTAATTACATTTCACCTCTCTAAAATTCCCCCTGATTGCTTCAACAGCAAATGAAGACTCTTTTCCTAAACGGTTGTGTGTTACTGCTACACATTATTGACAGCAGACCTGATGGAAAATTCTCCGGTATTTTATTACTTTTTCAATTTTAAATGATGCTTAGAGGACAGTACACTCACCTATATGCACATATACACGTATGCACTCATATTTGTAAACAGACCTATATGTGAATTTGTTTGGGATTTTTGTGAGCTGGTTTCAGGGGAAATGATACCAGGTTACAGCAGAGAATTGTTCATGTGCTCCCCTGTGCAGGAAGTACTCACTTAACGTCAAATAAAGCAGCATACAATGACATTTCCTCCTGGCCACTTCTTTGTCCAGGTGGTATTTGTGTATAATATTCTTTGCAGTCAGAAGATTGCATGAATTGCAGCTGGGAGGAGGGATGATCGGGGGGGAAAGGCTGGCCCTTGTTTAAGAAAAACCAGCTGCAATCTGGCTCAGAATTTCTACTTTCCATTCTTAAATTTGTGAACTTCTCTGGGATGGTGAAACATGTTAAGTAAATAAAAAATATTGAAATTCACATCTAAACATCTAAAATATATTGAAGAAATTGAGAAGAGAATATAAAGAATGGAGAAGAAAAGAGCACAGTCTGAGCAATACATTTTCACAAATCAAGAACTGCAATAAATAATATAAGCTATTTGATTCATTCAGCTAAATCCACCTCTGAAACACCACTTATATTTTTTTCCTCCATTGCCTTATATACTTGCTAAAAATGGTCACCTTACTGGGGTGAGATTGCAGAATTTACCAAATCAGTCCCATGCAACCTTGCCTTTCAGCTGCTACTTTTCTGTTTAAGGACTTGCACGGCTTTTAGCCAGAATTAATTTAGTGTGGATGGAGGTGCCAGTACCTGTGCTAAAACACTAATACATATTCAGGTTGTAGCACACTGGTCTATAGTGTTCTGCAGTCAGTCTTGCTACTGTCTCTATTTGATCGGAAAACCTAACTGGTATTTGTAAAACAGAACTCCTAGTGCTCCTAAGGCATTGAATTTTCAGATTATTTTTTTTTTCCCTGATTTGCCAGGGGGGCAGAGAGACATGCAATGCGATCACAGCACGCTGGAAATCAATGACCAAAATGCAGTATGAAGCTGAAGTTTTACATTATGAGATTCATTGCCAAATTTAGGAGAGGGGCATCATAAAGACATTGACTCATGAGTTTTAGGATTATGTCTCCCCCAGTTATATGTATGTGCACCCCAAATCAAACCCAGTTTTCTAAGGCTCCATCTTAAGTTAAAGTAAAAACAATTAATCTTGGGGGCAATTGACCCTACAAATATGTGATACCTATCTTAAGTTTGGAGAAATCATTCCTTTGAAAGTGTGTCTGTCTTCCTTGACTACAGAGGGTGCATGAATAACAAATTTGTCTTAAATGCCTAATTTTCAGGTGTCCAAAGTATAAAGAACTCCACATTACACAACTAGATTAACATTTTGATCCAAATTAGCCACAGAGAAGACTAGATACAAAGCAAAGCTGTTGGGGAACACCATGCTGATACTTTTTAATTTGTAGGCTACAGCATGAACTTTATATGTATCTATCTATGCAGGCTTGAAATAGTGCCAATAAAACAGCTACTTCAGAAAGCTGTTGTGTCTCTTCACAGACCTGTCATAGAAAGTGGCTTTGAGATGTTATGGTTAAAGACTTTGTAGAAATTTGTTGGGTGGTAGCTTGCTGCTCACTGTACAGCCCGTGTCCCAATTTCTTTAAAACAATCCTGAGTTTAAATAATGCAAAGAAGCTAGAAAGACAGAAAGAGAGAAAGAAAGAGAAGACGGAAGTGGGTGGGCAGGGCAGAGAGAGAGAGAGAAGAGAGAAGATGGTTTATCTGGAGCACAACCTTCACTCTTTTCCATTGAGGGTGTTATCCCAGCCTTTTCCAAGTCCAAGCATTATCCTTTCCTTCTTTGCTGCCAGCACTTCTATGGGGTGTAAAACTGCTTACATCTCTTGGCTCCTATGGAGTTCATCTGAGATATTTAACCATAATCTGAAAATTCCTGTTTGATTTATATACAATGGGTTAAATTTGGTGGCAGTAACATCACACAGTCCTCCTGGCTTCCAAGCAACAGCAAGAGTATAACTGTTGGCAGAGGCTAGTCCATTTTGCTTTAGCAGAACACAGCTCATTTAATCCTTTTAATACTTGGAATCACTGTTATCCCTGGTCCTACTTACTTGAACTATCATACTAGGTGCTTTTATCACCTGATTAATTAGGAAGCAAAGCAGAAGCAAGCTGTCTAATTAATTCTGTATACTTCTTCTGTCAATAATGGGCTACTCAGCTCCACATTTTGAACCCGAACAGCACTGACTCCTTGCCTTCTTGCAAGAGAAAAGATCCATCTGGGAGAAATATTGCACATGCTCAGTGGGATAACTTCCAAAGATAGACTATAGGTAATTCACTTGTCTATTTACAAAGGATTTTGGGACTCAGAAGACTTTGCATGTGACAGGATCTTGGACACAGTGGTCAGTTGGAACATCCCAGCAATGCAGACCAAAGAGTTCAGATTTTGCTGTTTTGAAAGTCCAAATCTGCCAGGAAAAAAAAATTCCAGGGCTCACTGACAAAGCTGCACCTCCTGGTCAGCCCTGGCTCCCTTGACACAACGTTAGTAACTCACTCTTTCTCATCACAGCAGAAGTAGCTTTCAAATCTCCCCCATGCACAGAAAACAAGGAGACACCTTTGGTGATGGATCTGCTGTGGGTTCCCCTTTGCTACCGCTCTGTACCACAAATCTGTTCACACCCTCACAGCCCATGGGAGGACATGCAGCTGAACCTCGCTGTTCACCAAACGCTTGTGTTTGCCTACCTTCTTTTACTCAAGTAAGTCTGTTATTGCTCAGCCCGAATGAATTTAAAGAAGAACGGTTCCAGCTCTATGCAGCAGCACAAACAAACCATTGTGGTATGCAAACCATAATTGTTTTACTTCACTTTTATATTTACAGTTGCTCCTTCCCCTGTCCAGCCATGAATTGCATAACCACAGTTTTATTTTTAATTACTCAGCTTTTCAACAATCTACATGCAAGACTGGCAAATTATTGACAAATGTTGTAGAAAACAGCCTTTTTTTCTGTTTTAATACAAGTATTTAGATGGAACTATTAATCACATAGGCCCCAGAGCCAACAATTCTAGCTTTATCACCAAAAGAAAAAATAATTTGAATGTGGTGTAGTGGTCAATAGTATCACATTACTAGGCTTTTTTCCATGCAACACACTAATACATCTATGTACATGCAAAGCAGTGTTAGTATCCCAAAAACTCTCATGCTGTTTCTAAACTATAGGCTTAATTTTCATTTTTATCATCCAGCATAATTGTGGGAGCAAAAGGTTAAAAATGCCTTCCTTTTTTTATTACCACATTGAAATGTCACAAAGACTCTATTCTTAAGAATCCATCTCAGGTATAAATGAGGGTCAGAGGAATACAACACTCCTACCAATAGGTTAGAAAAAGTAGATCATCTAACAGTGGAAATATTATGGCATTGGCTGTGCATTACCAGCTAGGGGAAAACACAGCCAGAAAACTGTACTAAAGGCTCCTATGAATTGTGGTGCCAAGGATGAAATTGTTAGTAGTGAAAGTAAAGACTAGTAAAGATCAGACAAATATTAGGTGTATTTTGAGGAAAACCATGGTGGTTGTCTGTCTGTTGACAATAGGACAGACAGAAATATTCTGTTGAAAACAATTCTTGATGAACAGCAGCCTTTGTGAAGAATTTCCATTTATTTATCTAAATTACCTTTATAAAACATCAAACTGGAGGATTTAAGTTCAAGGGGAAAGAAGGGATTAAAAGATGCACAAATGATCTTAGGAAGCTCTTTGTTCCCAAACTTCTGTTTTTCTTTCTTTTTTATCCTGAAATGAAGCAACACTTTCCAGCAACTAGTGCTTTATGCAGAGATCAAATTTTGAGTGAATTCTGAAGCAAAAGCTCAAAAAAATTTGCTGTTTAATGTGTAAGTCATGAATAGACTGAAGTATTTAGCTCACCAAACAGGTTTTCAGGCAAAAGGTCTGCAGGTTGTGTTATATACAAATATTTGTGCAAACATCTTTCTTTCAAGATCATACATTCACCAGCATTTATAGCCAAACAATGACATAGACTCAGATGTTTTATAAAGTAAATGTTGTGTACATAAAAATAAAAAGCAACATTTGGGAGCTTAAGTATTTGGTTAGTTTTAAGGAAAATCTTAGAAGTAATTATTTGTTCTTTTGTCCATGCAAAAGAGACTTGAATATATTAGCCACTAACTTGGCAACTTGTCACTGTGTGTAGAATTCCCACTGCCCCTGATGGTAGGGAGCAATACACCTGGAAACTGCTTAATGGATCAGGTCATTCAGAAATCCTTTTATCTATATTGCCCGACTAACAGTGAGCAGCTTCATTTTTCAGTAGCAGACAGAGATCGGTATGCACCAATAGCAGAGAATATGTTTGATGCTACTGTTTGGTCCCGTATAAGTTAAGCAGATATCAATGTATGTCTTTAATAATAATAATAATAATAAAAAAAAAAGTAGCACTGATTTGGAGTGATTTAGAGTTTCATTTCAAATAAGCAACATGACAGGCAAAACTGATTTGTATTCTTTCTGAAAGCAGCCATAAGGCACAAAAACCTCCAAAGAAACAAAAATCCCACCTCAGTACCACTAGTAATAATAATAAAATAAAAATCACAATATGTTTAAGATTGTGAGAATTTTGTATGATTGACTGAAAGCCTATCTCTTTCCAACCTTGAGTAAAAAGACGATATTTTCTTTATATTTCAGCTAAGGTTTTAACTTAAATTGAAATTGAAAAAATAATGTTCATCCTTTACTATTGCAATGTCCCTGAAGTCTTAGAAAATCCATATCACTTTAAAACATTAAAATGAGTGGGTTTTAAAAAGCAGATATAAAAAATTAGTTCAACTTCTGGCTTCCAATTCTTTCTTTTTCTTGCAAATACTGTACATCTCATACTTGTTTTACCTGATTAATAAAAATATTGTATTCTTAGTAGTCAGAAATAAAAAAAGTTGGATTTCATAAACCAGAGCACACCATTCCCAAATAAGGGTAACTTCCAAGTGCCAATAATTCCCACTAGATCCCTCAAAACTTGGCTATTCTGAGCACATTGTACTGTTCCCACTCGTTGCCCATGGAATGAAGTTTGTATCTGCTTTTTCTATCATTTTGTCCTGTCTTCTTCACAGATTGGGAGCCATCAGTCACTCTGAAGTCTTCCAGGGCTGCTTATTTACTGTTCTCTCCCTCCATTCTGCTCTTTTTTGTGGTCTTTCAATAGCTCTCCACCTGTCTCACATCTGTCCGTTCATCGTTCAGCTTGTGCTATCATTTAGGTGACCACTTTGTAAGTTTTAAGTGCTACTGTCTCACTTGGGAGCATTTTATGTCCTTTACAGTGTGGCAAACAGTGATGCAAGCTGAAGCTCAGCAGAACCTAATGTACTTCATGACACACATATAGAACACGTTAAACCAAACTGAATTCACACGTGCTGTACAGCTCCTCACTGAAAGCGTTCAGGAGTTAACAGGGTCTAGCACATCCACTACATTTCATTCCACTTATTTTGCCTCCTTCTTTTCACCTTTCTAGTAATTTAATTATGTGGGGTTTTTCACTAAAAAAAAGTAAATTTTTGTGGTGATCCTTAAGGAGTAATTTCATGGAAAGTTATTTGGGCATTCATCCAATATATTTGAAGCATGCACAAAAATAGAATCTTTAAAAAAAAAAAACAGTCACAACAGAAAAGATATAACAGGATTTTCACTTCCCTCCTCCACTCTTTATAGAGTCACTTGGGAAATACAAACTGTAGTGCAGAATCTGTTTCAATTATCAGGATAGTGGGGGTGAGAATGATGTGTTTTGTGTTCGTGGTACACAACTGGTAGGATTCACTACAACAGAATAATTCTGCTTATAAAGGGTATTTATGTATTGGCATGATGCAGCTGGTATTTCCATATGAAAGTTAAAAGGTAAATTAGACTGAAGTCAGTTACAAAATCATTTAGCTTCAAGAAAATTTCATCCTTAGAATGAAATAACCATGTGGGAGAGTAAGGTGAGGAATGTAAAGTTCAAAATAAAAGTTGATTTTTTTATGTGTTTGGGTTTGGTTTTTTTGAAACTGGTCTTTTTATCTGCAGAAGGCTTGATGTGGTCTGTCATAGTCTTCCTGGTTTCCTTTGGTATGTTCCAGACACATTCCGTGCCCAGTCTTCCTTTTGTTTTGATTGAAGAACAGCTAGGCTACTTGCTACCCTTTCACTTCTCCACACACACGTTTTTGTACTGCTCTTGATAAATTATATCACTAATAAAGAACTTTAAAATAATGTTGACCTCCCTATAAATAAATTGAGTGTAATATTAATATTTAGCTATCAGTCCTTCTAGGCTCGTGCTTTTGATCTCTTTTTATGACTAGTCAAAAAGAAATGTACTTGAAAGTCTTATTCAGTCTAAATGTGTTGCCATAATCAACCTTACACTCTATTATTACTTGCAAAGTTTTGACTGATCTAAGTGTGTTTTCAACTATTGATTCATGTTTAATAACAGCCACATCAGGAAAACAGTCAAAGCTTTATTATTTTGTAGATTTTGCCCTTAAATCACTTGTATTAATCATGTTTGATGACTGAATATTCAATACTCATGACTTTCCTTTCCTTTTTCCCCTCCACCTCCTTCATTTCACACTTCTATAACTTCTTTGATCTCTTATTGTCAAGGCTAAAGCCAGAGCAAAAATCATTGAAGTCTGCTTTTGCCCTATTCATTTAAATGTCAAAGGATCAAACTGTCAGTATCTTCTGCAGAATCCCTGGTACAGGCAAAAAACCAGATATTTCTGGGTTTGATGCTCTACGAAGACAAGGAAAAGAAAAGGAACAATCACTCCTGTATAATTGGAATACTATATTTGTGCTTTCTAATCACATATCACTATTCCATCAAGATCCAATGGGAAAAATATACAAGTCAATTGCACCATAATTCATCCGATTTTAATTAAATCTAGGACCCAAGGTTAGAAGAAATAGAAGTCAAAACCCCACATCTCCAAAAGTAGGATGCTTTTCTGTGTTCCTATTTGCTCATTTTTCATCCCCAAACTCTTGCCTGTTTGCATTTTCACAATATACAAAAATAGACAGAAATCTCACGTGAAAGTTTTTTTCATTTTGCTTGCTAATTTTAGTGCTTCAAATAATACCTTTGGAAAAGTAAAACACATATTTTTTTAAAATAGTGCGTTTTGTCTTCGTCTTTATGTCAAAGACAGTACTCAGGGGTTAACACTTCGTAATAGAGTTTCAGGGAGAAATCTGCTTGCTTTCAGCATTAGAAATAGAAGTTGTGGAAAAGGAACTTCTTTGCCTGAAATTATGTCTCTAGCGTCTGTGTTTCTATTAAAAGTAATAGCTGTCTTCCCTTTAATTTGAGTGCCACTAGTTTCAGGGATCCTGCCAACCTCATAAGTTCTGGTTCCCTTCCACTGTACTGGTGCTCAGCTGGAGAGTTTCACCTCTGTCATGGCATGGATGCAGTGGTGTCAAAACTCCTTGTTGTCAGCATATCCTCAGGTTAATCTTATTTTCTTGGGTCAGGGAGTCATTCATAGGAAAACATTTTGCACTGCTTCCTGGGCCTGTTCTGTCAGGTAATGACCATTCTTTTCAATGAAAGTAATTAACATCGTTTAAAGTAATAAGCTATCCTACAAATTCAATGTATCCAATACAAAGGAAATTGCACTTAAAAACTGGGATCTCTTAAATATTTCACTGACTATATATTTTGTTAAGGAATGCTGTAGGAAGTTTGATATTAATTCATTGAACCTTAATGTTACTATGTTATGCAGAGCTGCAAGAGCCTGAGATGACAACTCACTTGATGGGGATTCTTTTGAAGAAACAGTTCTTCCAGTAAAACTCTTATTCCAGCCACCTTCTCGATATATTTTAAATACTTGAAGACCTTTAATTATAAGAAAAATGAAGCTTGCATACAGGAATATAACTTTACTATAATGTACAAAAGTAATATTATCATTATTTGCGCTCCTGAAAGTAAATATCTCAGTTCCAGCATTGAGAGCAATGATTATTCCCAAGAAATAAGAAAAGATATTTTATCCTGTCAATAGTTGTAGTCAGTATTTATTGTGCAGTATAAACAGTGAAGACAAATTACTTCCTTTGGAAACATTGTGGGATTATTTTTTCCCCTTAGGTTGACTTCTGTAATCAGAAAGGGAAAAATACGATCTTACTACTGAAATTATCCAAACAGTCAATGAGAGCGGAGATGGAGAGAAACACGTTGCACCACAGAATCTCTCTGTGAAAGATGAACTTGTCTGTACTTAGAAAAATTAGAAATAGCACACAGGTATATGTGTAGTTCTATGAACTGATAAGCACACCCTCATTACGGAAGGGAAGGGTCCCCAGTGTTTTACAATCTCAGTTACAGGAACTGGGAATCCAACTATGATTAGATTTCTAGTTCAGCCAGAATGAAGACACACTTGATTGTTCTTTAACCTAAAAGAAGAATCTGCTGTTGCCAAAACTCATAAAAGTAAAGTCAGATGTAAAAGAAAGACGAAATACACTATTAGAGAAAAAAGTTATTAGTGGTACTGAAATTATCTCAGCAAAGGGGAAGCTATCAAGCTCTATTAGTCATTGGTATTATTTTACTATTTTTAAAATGAATATATATAACCTCAATAAGTTTATAAAGTAAAACATAATGATGATAACACGGGAGCTAATACAATTTGCAAGAAATTGTTGGAAGTGTTACAAGCATGAAAATAAGATATTTTCCTCCTTAGATTCCCCTGTATATTTGGCATTAACCCTGCTGGCCTTGCTGCATCAGGTGCACACATTTGCTTAATTTTTTACCATGGTCCCCAAAGTCCTTTTGGAATCTCTAGTCTTGCAGAAAGAGAACCCCAGTCCTTCCAAGCCAAGCCTACCCTTTTTATTATCTGCACAAGTTTGTGTTTGGGTATACCAGCATCCACTTTGCTTGTTGCCAGGTCTCCAAGTGTTTCATGTTATTGTGAACTGGTCACCTGTTCTCAATCATTGCATCATCTGTAATACTAGACAACTTTCGTGTTTTCTTCCAATCCACTAAGTATATACTAACACCTGTTTATAAATCTAACAGCTCAGAGATGACTCCTTGTTTATAGTTTCACTCTGTTAATTTCTTCTCCATTCAGTATATGCTATATTCCTATTACATTACTACTAAAATAAAAGGTATTTATTTGATATGTCCACAATATCTGTTCACGAGAGAAATTTCCTGCATTATTAGTTAGAAATTCTACCATTTCTTCACCTATTAAAGATTACTTTTTATTATTATTATTATAAAGAGTTGTTTAAAGTTATTATCTTTCACTGTGCTGGTGATACATGCCATATGTGCTATATCTTTAGCAGTCAAATTGCATTATTTTCTCCTCCTATCAGCACTTAATAGTTTTCTTAGTTCTATAACTGTTCCTTGACTAAATTTTGTTTTGTGACCAGTAAAGCTGTAATTATGAGTTTATGACTTATGAGATATTTACTAAGATGTTTTGATACATTTACTAATTATCAAACTTATTTTTCGATTAAATTGGCTCTGTTGTCTGGTTTTGGCCTCTTTATCCCCACTTATTTGAACTACATCTTTATAGAAGGTGTTCTCAGAGTATTGATGGATACAGAGCTGCTGACTCAATCTCAAGACCCTCTGAGGTGTGACACAAAACCTCTTAAATTCCGAGCTAAATCCTCACCTTATTCTTAAACCTCCTGAAGGTCCTGTCTGCCAGAAATCGTGCAGGTGTGGCTCTGATGGTGTGTAACTTGATTTCTGTCCTGAGTTCAGAACCAGTTCCCTAAAGGATTACATTTCCAAGTCCTGACTTTAATTATGTCTCCTTTGTGTTACAGTACAGACCTGATGGGTCCATCACCTGAAAGGGCAACCATCAAGATCACTCCTTTTTCTACCTCAAAATACTTTACAAAAATATACCAATGCATTGAGTTCCTATATCTTTTGATTTCCCACTCATAACATAAACAGCAATTTTGTCTTCAAACCTTATAACATGTCAGCCACTGTTAAGAGAATATGAGATGGGTAAGTCGACAGATCCTGATCTTCTAAATCCCTGCAAGTACTCTCTGAGTTACAAGAAAAAAAAAACCCGGTCTTTTGAAGTGACAGATGCCCTTAATACAACTGAGCAATTCTTGCTCAGTAAGCAGGGTGGTTGAGACCATAGACAATATATTCTATTTTGTGACTCAAGAACAATTCCCTTAAAGCTACAAGGTATCAGCTTTCCCTGGAACCTTCACTGTTTCCTAACTTCACAGGTAAGCTTTATACAAGGAAACCTAACAGTAGTAACCTGATCATCATGAAGTTCAACTCACTTCTTATTTCAGAGTGTCTGAAGAGAATACAATAGCTTGTTTGATATAAAGTTAGGGAACTGAATTCTAACCCTAATCAAAGATGGTCAAGATCTGAAGATCTGAT
Source organism: Tringa tobata (assembly GCA_033628505.1). Taxonomy (NCBI): domain Eukaryota; kingdom Metazoa; phylum Chordata; class Aves; order Charadriiformes; family Scolopacidae; genus Tringa; species Tringa tobata. Next base: position 3,447,300 of record JAHREE010000215.1, read on the forward strand.
AAACATAAAGTGACCTGCTGACTATCCTTAATAAGTGAATTCAGGAATAGTAACCTCTAAATCACTCTCAGAACGATCTCAACATTAGCAAATCTGATCTCAGGAGAGGCAGCTTTCCAAATCCAGGCACAAATCCACTTCTCAGTCTTATACACTCAGAGGGAACTCCTACATCACATTCAAGAGGAGACGCGGCTGTTACAAGAAGTCAAATTCCTTCTTCTCAAGTTAGCGTGCTACCCAGGAACCCAATACACCCAGGAACAAACTTCCCATACCCAAACCATGTCCCCACTCCTGTCTCTAAGCAACTGGCTGGTCCATGTGTCAGTCTTCAAGATCAGCCCCCTTCACATCTTACTGGCCTCTGCAAAACACACCATCACGCTCAGCTCACATGGACATTGATTCTAACCCTGCACTGAAGAATATATTTCCACAGTGGGTGCAGAGTGAGGAGAGGAAGGAGCACCAGTTCCACCTCCTGTGATGTAGGACAGCACCAGGGGGCCCTGGGGTTCTCCACTTACATCATCGCTTTTGCCTGCATGCTGTAATACACTTACCCTCAGCTATGGACATCACCACTACCAGCTCTCCCATACAGCCTGAAAAGGAGACCACCATCATCATCACTACTTTCAGCACCAGAATGGGCCCTGATGATGGTACTGACAGTACTAGGGCTCTAAAAGAACTGCTACCATCATCTTTCTCGACGTGCTTTCTCCACTACTGTGAGCACCCAGATTGAATGCTAGTACTACTCACCCTAACTCTAAACCCATAGTGAAGGTATGGTCTGGTCTTAAGGTATGGTCTGGTCTGGTCTGAAGGTATTCATAGTCTTAAAGAAAGATGAGGCCATGGTGGTTATGAATACTAACCCTAGTTTTTACTCTGCAAATTCTGGCATGTATGTTGGTTAAAAGGACCAATGAAGCTTATAATTCCCAAAACCAAACCCTACAAGCTTGTGCAGAGCCCTCACATCCTGTGAATGGGAAGGCCCATAAGGAAGACAACAGGTCTGACAATAACCAGTTTCCTCATCCATTGAACTCTGCAGCATACACCAAAATAAAAGCTCCCAAATGAATTAGCTAACAGAGTTGCAATCATAAGACCATTAACCACTCTCACAGCTCATGCAAGTACCTATGGCTATGAAGAGACAAACTTCTTGCATGACTCTGCAGTCCTTGCAAGTCTCACTAGAAAGCTAGAAAACAGATTTTTCAATCCCTTTTTCTTCCTAGCCCTATCCTTACTATAATGGTAATTAGAGCCAGGAAATAAATCCCTGAGTTAAATGAGATCCTATTATTTCGATCCTATTAACACCATGCCCTCTTCCTAGCCCTGTAGGCATTTTTGAATCCAGAAGCAATCATGGCTCTGAATGTGTGCATTCTCAAATTCTAACCCTAACAACACCCATGAATTCTAACCCTAATTAAACTTAACTTTAATTATTGAGGGACCAATTGTACCTTAAAAGAGAACATGACTCGTTGGACCTTTCTTTAATTCTGTGGGCCCTTCAGTGACTGTTATTAAAATGGAATTTTCAAGGTTTATTCCCAAGTCCCTCCCCAAACATGCACTCTGCTCCAGTCTCTACTTACAGCCTACAGTGGATACTGTCTTCTGTGGATAGCATTCCCTCTTCTTAACTTCTAACTCTGCAGTAATGAATGGAAATTTTGAAGCTTTATATTCCCAAATCCTACATGAAATCTCAACCCTAGCTCTAGTTAATTGTAACAGAGTGATTGGTTCTTACTAAACCTTAAGCCCAAATCTAATCCAAACATTATGATGCCAAATGGATTGGTAACTATGTCAAAAAGGAAAAAAAGAAAAACAGAAAGAAAGGAAAAGCAAAAAAAACCCCATCTTTGATCTTCATGAGCAGTAACCCCCTCCCTTTCTCCAGGGCCTGTAAAAGTTAACAATAAATTACAGGAAAACAGGTTTCAGAAATTTTGAATACCTCTCTCTAGCTAGTTCTTGAGCCTTGGAGAATCCAGTAATGAATTAGATTAGTTAGAGGTTATATTCCCAAACTCAGCTTAACCTGGAAACTTTTTATTATAAGGACTAATTTCTATACAAAAAAATAATCTAATGAACTTTTAACACCAGCTCCCTCTCTTTCTCCTTGAACCTCACAAACTCCAACTATAGATTTACTCTCAAATCAGACGGCACCAGACCCTTAATCCCCAACTTTAGTTAGTGCTAAAAAACCAATCTATGCAATAAATGATAATGAAAAGACATTGGCATAACCCAAGCAACAGAAGTATTAAGTACCAATCCAGTATTAAGGTAGCTGCTTGGTATTTCCCTAGACGTAATCTTGTTTTGAAATATTGCTCCTCCAAATGTAATTAGAAATATAACTGAGACACATTTGTACACTAGATGCAAATACAGAGAAGTGGAGATGCCGCTGACACCACTTTCCTTTCCCCTTTTACTGTCTTTATAAAATGAAACTACCAGTATGTATCATGTACTTGGGTTTACAACATAAGAGTGTCTGGAAATTTTTGATAGTGGGATGGTTCTAGAAGACTGTGTAGGATGAAGGCAGCCAAAAAAGTATGGTATTTTCTATACTGGGTAATATTGGGATCAGCCTAACACAAAATATTTCGAGGAATAAAAATCTGGAATTAGTTTTAGACTGTTCATTCCAATATCAGAGATAGGAATAAACTAACCTTTATGCAATGTGGACAAGTGGAGGACCAGAACCTGGGAGTTAATTGTACAGCTAAATTCTAACGGCATTATAGAGTTAGGTTGCATGGTACATCCAAGCAGATAGATCTCCTTCCTTTGCTTGGCACCTAGCAGAGACTTATGGCAGGGTCCGTTTTCAAATACATCCCTCTGTTTACCAGAAGGTAGATGGAAACTATATTTAGCTTGATTTTATACTCTTTCCCTAAGCATCTGCTCCTGATCACTACCTAAAACAGGACTGCATAATCCCTGATGTCTGATAGAAAAAAACCCAAACATGTACATGTTAAGTTTAGGAGCCAGACCTCCTCTAGTGTTAACCTGCAGATCCACTGAAGTCAGACCATAACCTGAGGATATGGATCCGTGAACACTGAGAAAAGCAGGATCTAGTCTATTACTGTAGGTTTTGAAGACTTCCTGATATTTTAAAAATCATTCAAAAATCCTTATCCCTGCACAATTATTGCACTTGTCTAATTGATGTACAACCTCAGAGGATCATTTGCTTCATACTGTACCTGACACATAATTTCTCAAACAAAGATTACTATTAGTCATCTCTCTTCCATGCTTTGCATAGGTCACTAAAGTAGCATCAATCTGTGCTAAAATGAATCTTAATCATCTGAGTCATATTCTGATTTAATCACAGCTACAATGGTGTAAATGTCTGAGTTCAGTGGAAAATCATCTGTAAAATAGAGTTACTAAGCTCTTCCTTTGCCTTTGTTCTTTTTTATTTCCAGCAAAAGATAGAGCAATCTATTTTGAAACTAAAAGACAACAGTTCTCAAAAAATATTATATATATTATGTATTGTAATTTGACTGCTGAAAGATTGCAATTAAAGAGGTGCAGTTAAAAAAGCAATGTCACACTTCTAAATCTTATAAAATCTCAAAACATTTTACAGACTGTAAATTAAGCCTTATGGCACATTAACTGTAATATGTTAAAAAAAATACGGGTTATATTTTAGCAGTGAACAATCTGAGTCATATACATCTCTCACCCTGTAGGAGAGATTGTATATGAAAATGTCAGCAGTACATCTCCACGATCCAGGAAACAGGACTAAGTTCCCCATTCAGTCGATGCTTTCTTGTAGAAATTTGGGACCGTATTATCACAACAACTCAGTTTTCACCACAACAAAGCTGGTAAGCTAGTTTTTTTCAAGATTATCCAAAAACCATGTTTTTTTTTCTTTTATTCCTGTCTTGTGATATTTGCTGATGAGCTTTGAGAAGGGCTATACATCTTGTAAATTTAGCATTGCAGAAATCAAGACATTTATTTTGATGGGTCTAATTGGCTTCCAAAACAAGTCAGTCACTCCTCTCGCAGTTCCTTATTAGTTATAAGGACATATTACTGCTTCCTTCTGTTTCACAACAATGTCTTTTAGAGATTACTGTTTATTGCATTGTGTAGTATATCACCCAGTGCACAAGCTACATCTATGGTAGTAGGTGTGATACACCTAGGACTTCAATATCAGTTCACTGGTGCTGCAGTCAACTGGATGACACGTAGTGCAGACACACTTCCACCTTCTATTGCCCTATACAAGACAGCAACATTGTGCAGACTGTCCTCAGGAAATAATCACAAACTGCACAACAGAATTGTCTGTGAGAACATTAGGTGGCTTCAGTGCAGATGACTGACTGCTTTACCATCTTAAGGCCTGCATATTACAGAACACAGATGAACAGCACCAACATCTTGGTACTGTTTACATGTATAGAGAAACACAAGACACTTGTGTAAATTGGGCTCTGTAATGCATCAGTATTGATAATAATGACACCAATATGTGAGCTACAGTCTCCAAGCAAACTGCATATCAAACTATGCATTGGTCCTGCACATCCTAATTCAAAAGAATCCAATTACAGTTCCTTAAGAATAAGGCAATATAATATTCAACTCTTTCCATATCATCATAGTAATTATATTGCAAACCATCTTCTACTTTTAGGGAGAAGTCTGCATTGAAAGTATACTGATGACAAAGCAAACTAGATTTTAGTTGTTATAAGATTAATCAGAAAAAGAGATTCTAGCTCAGCTTAATTTAATTTTTCATTTTACATTTTATAGGTATATTCCCTAAGAAAATTCAGTTTCAGAGATTTGCTGAATTTTTTAAAATTTATGACTAATGGACATAGATAAACTTTGTTATATGGGGGAATAAAAGATGCATATAGTATTAAATGTGGAAAAAATAACCTGTGTTTCAAAGCTGATGATTGGCAGGAACATTTGTTTGGCCCTACAGACATTCATGGAAAAGCTTACTAATATAAATAAACCTGCAGAAAGCACTTCCATAACCCATAAAAGTAAAAATGCTCTGAGTGGTTAGTTTGATTACCTAAGGAATACTTGATACCTGTAAATAATACAACATAAATCTCAGTGGTAGCTCTGCATCCAAAATACTGTGTTCAGTCCTGGTCAAAACAGAGACAGACGAATGAAAGATAATTTAAGAAAGGGCAACAAGCATGATTAAAGCTGTGCAAAGAAATTCATAGCATGCATCAAAGGGTTGAGATGGTTTATTTTAGATGGGACTTAATAGAAGGGGACATGATAAAATTAAACAGAAAAGTTAGTGATATTAAAAACCCCACATTTCAACCTGCTGTTTAGTATATCTCACGAGACACACACACTTCAGTTAATCAGTATCTAAGTGATCTCTATGGTAAGAATATCCAGAGTTTTGGCATGAAATCCCAGAATTTATCTAGGCTGTTTGGTATCAGGCATGAGGAAATCTGTAGTTTTTATCACCCTGGAAGGAAGCTTCCTCTGACGCCAGGTGATTCCTGACTGTCGACTCCTCTGAACTCCGCAGCCGTAGCCCAACACCATGTCCAAGTGTTGGATATACAAGAGGCAATTCCTGTCAGGATATCTTCCAATATACAGACATCTATTGCCCTGAAGAAAGCTGGGGAGAAATAGGGAGAATATAGCACGTGTATGTCTGCTGTGGAATTTCTGATACCAACTAAGCATTACAGAGGTGACTGTAACATCTGTAGTTCTGGTTTCTCAGAGATTTCCTTGATTATAATGCCAAGTTTAACTTCTGAATGAAAAATCAGACTTTTTTTTTTCATGTAACAGATAATATTCTTCTCCCTACCTGAATTTTTCTGCATCTTTTGTATGGATTTATAGCCTGTCCTCTTTCATGTCACTTCTTATGATGCCTCATTCTAGCTACCTCATTTTCTCTATGTTTCCTTTTCCATTGCGTATTATAGCTCCCTTTTTACAGGTCTCCTCTTTTTTTTCCTAGTTTTCACCAAGCATTTCCAAACTCTTACTTACAACACTGTGTCTCTCTGGTTTCTTTTTCTCTCTTGCCAGCCTATTTTGCCCCCTTATTTTCCCTATAATCCTCAAATGTTGTTTCCTCTGTTGCTAAGTGTCTCTATCCCCCCCTCCCAAGTTATTTTTTATGGTCTCCCTCCAAGACCTGTATCCCCTATTTTTTCCCCTTCAATTTTTCATTTGCTGTTTCCCTTGCACAATTCTGTGGCTCTGAGTACAGCAGTTACAACCTGTGTGAAGATGAGGGAAAGAGACAGTGGCAATTGACAGATGGTCTTTTTTTCTCTGATTTCTGTCTGATAACAATGCTAACATAGCAATGAAATCTTAGAATTCTCATAAAAATTTACCAAAGCATCACTTTCCAACAGCATGAAATTTAGCTCTTAACCAGGCTTAACCGAAAAGTAAAATTACAAATCTTTCCAAATAACTCTTCAAACAAAAAAATAATAAATACACATGCTAAATATCTAACTCTGACTTTTGTTTTTGCCTGGAAAATGTTCAGGATAGAAAAAGAGGAGGCTACTAAGTGGCACAGATTGTGAACTAGTGACTGAAGTTAGAGCTTGACAGATGTCCACTGTTTGATGGGCCTCTAGCATTCAAATTACTCTCAGATTAGCCAGCACATCTCTAGTAATAAAGGAGAATAATGATTTCAGCTCTCTTATTTATTCATTTTACACTGAGTCTGAAAGCCATAAAACACTGTGCTGATGGATGTAAATTGTCTCAGACAATTAGCTCCAATTGTACAAAAGCAAATTTGAAGTCTCTCCAGTTTAATAAGCAAGATGCCTTGGATTGCATTTCAAATATTAGTGAAGTAAACAAAAAGAGAGAAAAAAAAAAAGGCTTATATTGGGCAGACAGATGCGCAGATGCGTAACGTCCAGGGTGTGACTGGAAAGCACTGTTAGGAATATAAATCTGCAATGAGGACACTTCAGCACAAACTAACTGCTTGAATGCAAGTTTTCCTACACTTTGTGTATTATTAATCTTTTCTTAAAATTAGTAACGCTGTTATCCTGCTCTTTATAGCATTTCTTGTTTTGATTGCTAGGTTTAGACAGATTCATGACGTTTACAACTTCTTCACTAAGTTGTTACTTGATTTCCTCATCAGCTCAGAAAATTTGTCTGCAATGTCCACGGCAGGTTTTTCAGTAAAAGAATCCTGAAGAATACTTCTACCTCTGATCAGTCAGCAAAGTCATTAAAAAAAATTTAGACAATTTTACTTTTATGTTGACAAAGAACCACAATTCAGTTCACACACTTTCAAGCTGAAATATAGATATTTCCCTAGATTTTTTTTCTTGATTTTTTTTTACAGTTTAAAGATTTCCTGGGAATGCACTATGGATTTGAACCAAAAGCGAGACCTAGCAAAGTAGATTCAACTTCTTAAGCATCACTGATTATTAATTTCCATTCTTGTCTTGCTGAAACTTATTTCTGTTGTTGATCCTGAGAGGTTTGCAGTTGAAGGAGGATTGAGCCCTGGTTTTCAGAAAGGAATTTGAAGGTAGCGTAGGAAGTGATGGCTTAATCAGTTCCGGATTTAAGACATCCTTTACACTTATGGACATTAAAAAAATCGTGGTGGTATTTATATAAATGGAAACCATGACATATGCACAGCAAATCTAAGGAATCCCACAAGCATCGGATTTATCACCCTTTTGCTGGACTTGTGCAGCAGGTACATCGTGTTGCCAGAACGCCAGGATGGTGGCAGATTTCCTGAACAATGCCAGCAGAAGCCTTTAGCACAACCTCCTCTGTTACACATCTAGTCACAGCGGCTCAATAGATCCTCCTTCAGTTGGCTCAGGGCTGTCTGTCCCGTTTGACTGTTTTAGCTTTGAAGTCACGACAAATGGCTTCTGTGAAGCGGACATCAAAGCTGAAACAGCGGCAAAGGCTGAAACTGGAAGATCTCTGTGGAAAGTATCGTTTTCCACAAAACTGATGGGAAAGTAATAGGGATCTACAAATCACCAATTCACAGCAGTACTGCTAGCTATTATCTTGTACTCCAAGTATGAGTGCTGTCATTTCACATAATTGCTCCCAAATCAGTGAGTGAATTTTTCAGTATTGTAAGGGAGGAAAATACTATAAATGTGAGATGAAAATAAATAACGTGCTTAATACAACACATGTAATCAATAAAAAAGCAAGAAAATCATCCCAGGGTCTGTTTTGGTGAACCTGACCTTTGATACCTAGACTACACTTGCTTCATCAGCAAAAGAGAGCTGCAAGGGATATCAATTAGTTATTACAGAGACAGCAGTACCTGAAGCAAAAGACCTGGTTCTCATTTAGCCTAAGGCCTTTTCCACTGCACCAGCAGTGTAAATGAATTTACACAGTGTGTGAAAATTGCATTTGCAGTTGTAGAACAGCAAAATGGGCTTTTGTATATATGTCAATTGGATTCTCTCTCTCTATTTCCTGCTTTCTAACACATCTGCTATTGAGATGAGAATGGTCCTGAAGGACATACCCCGTACATATTAACAGTTCCAGTGTGTTCTGGTTTTTCCACAACGATTGTTTCAGCTTGAAGCTAGGTCCAAAACAATAGCTGTCTAAAAGGAGGTCTGTCTTCAGTTTCATTCATGGAGGTCAAGATAATTAAATATATGGTTTTCTCAGCCAGTGAAAATTGAGAACAAAGTATATGATTTTCTACAAACAAATACATATTGTGTATTTAGAAGATGTAAATTTAAAACACTATGCTTCCTCAAATTACATACTGCTTATAAATGGGTATGGTCTTTGTGAGCTTTTTGGTAAATCAAGTATCAGCAACATGATTTTTTATGCATAAATTCAAATTTCCATTCAGCAGATGTCATCTTCCTATTTTCAGCAATATCTTATTAAAAAAGTCATTAAGACCAGTCCCAAGAGCACTCGTTGACTTTCTCTGTAAAAAATCCCCTCCAACTTGATGGCCTTACCTGTTGTCTTTTCTCCTTTCATCCAGGGCTGGTCACTACTCCATTCCACTTGTTCAGAAAACCAAGTAAAGCAACTATAAGTTTGTTTAGGGAAAGGCTGCATTTTTTTCTGTGCTGTTTATCTCTATGCTTAATGACTGTATTTCAAAATTCAGCCTAAACTTTACATGGCTTTATTAAGCTCCTACAGAATCTTCTTGAAGGGTGAGCCAAACCATGCTTCCTTTTTTAGAGGAAGAAAGAAATGCCAAAATCTTTACCCAGACCTAGCTACACTAATGTCTCCTTTTCCTCTCTGTTCTGCTTTTATTGATAGAGCTCAGGATCTTTTTAAGATTTTTTTTTAATTTCCTTTGCAAAACCTAAGTCAGCTTGATCAACTTTTGGTAGCTTTTACTTTATTACTATATTTCCTAGCCTTTAATGTACAACTTTCTTTGCTGATCAATCCTTTTCTTCATTCCCTGTAGGCACTTGGCTGACTCCACATATCCTCTTTAAGGTGCTATTAATTGAGCATAAGATTACGTATTTTTCATGTCTTGAGCAAAGTATTTTTGAAATCACAGAATTTGACACATTTATTTAAAGCAAATATTATCATTTAGCAAATATGGATATCTATCAGCATATCTGCACAATCCTTAGTGCATACCAGTTGGTGTCAAAGTAGTAATTAAATACAGCGCAAAAGCAAATCAGGTCCTCCAAATGTTAATCTCATTATCACCTTCTCAGCACTGCTTGCCAGAAAGTTAAGAGCCGTTAAAGCTCTGCTGCTCATCCAATCAGAATATTAAATTAATCAGTACGGCCTGACACAAATATTGCCAGTGGTGTTAATCTTTTGCTTTGTACATAGCAAATGGGGAAATAAGCGGCTATCTATGGAGCTTGATGCATTCCTATTAATATTTCAAACGTGTGTCCCGCTTTGGAATGTTTTGTGTCATGGTGTGCAATGAAAAGTTTCTCAGAGACTAGAAAATGCATCTCATGTCTGGTTCCCAAGCTCTTGCCCTCGCCTGTGTTCCCTTAGTGCTGGTCATAGCTTTCTCTTTATTCTCTCTCTCTCTCTGCTGTCATATGATTTCCCGGGAAATTTTTTAACAAATGTGCCAACAGTCTATGAAATCAGATACGATTAGATAGATGTACCCAGACAGGCTCCAGCATTCAACAGGCATCTGTTGTAGGGAGCCATCTGAATCACAATCTAACATTGTTTCTTTAAATGCATTTCGGGTATAACAAAAGCTATATAGTAAATTCTTTTTTTTATTCTTTTTTTTTTTTTGTTATAAGCAGACAAACATGTGAAAACAGTGGCTGAAAGAGTTCTCCTGTGTTGTAAATCTTGGCTAATGAAAGACATGTTCTTAGAGACTTGGATGCTGCTCGATGGAGGCCTTTGCCTGCCGTTGTTATGATAGTTGCAGCTAAGCCATGATCCTGTCAGAATTAATCAGGAATAATTAAAAAATATTAAATGTACATAATTCTGCCTTTCATGTGGATGCTTCTATTTATAAATAATGTACATCTATAAAAAGCATGGTTACAGCCTTCCAGAATTACAACTGAGTGTACATCCAGATGTGTGTATGTGTATGGGTATATATATACATATATGAGAGTACACATATATGGGAGAATCCATATACACATATATCCATGTGTATAGAGCTACCTAAGTATTTTTGTATGTGCATATCTATCTACACACAGAATATACATACATGCATATACTCATGCTGCAAGATGAATAAATATTCATTTCTCATTTTAATAATTCATCATAATAAATATTTATATAACATACACAATGATGTGTTGTGGTATAAATGTTTCAGTGGCATGAGTTCGGGCTGAATACATTATTTATGAGTGACAAAGCCACAAGTAAGTCATGCAGGTCAGCAATAAAATCCTTCCACTTCACTCATGAATTTCTCACATATTGTCAACAAAAGAACTATTTTTCAAATGCATAGGACTGTTAAAAAATTATTATTCCCGTTATTTTCCTGTATTAACATCCCTCTTTCTGACCAGAAAGATTTCAAAATGACTGCAAACACATCCAGAAATTTAACATTTTAAAACGTTCGTATTTGAGTGAAATTAAACCCAGTTGTCATTCATTAACTAGGAAATAAAGACAGCATCAAAACATAGATATTATTACTCCCAAATTACCTATAATATTTTGAAAGTAGACCTGTGATTCTGATAAGAACAGGGGGAAGAACACAGACCAATGCAGAGCTAAATAAAATGCAATAATGGCAACTTTTCCAGGACTCAGAGCTGAACATTTTATGGTTTTTTTGTGAGGTGTAAGTGCTGGAAAAGCTCCTTATGGAACAATCTCTTCTTTGGTAGTAGAATTTTCTTTTTTTCTTACTTAACAGACAGTTGTCTGAAGCTGCTTGGAGGTGTGGAATATTCAAGACAGTCTTAGAGGAGATGGATTAGTGGCAGGAAAAAGATGAGACAGTCAAAGGTAACTGATAAATTGAAGAAGCACGAGATGAATTTTATTTATAACATGGTTTAGCAATTTATCATATGACTATACAATTGATCTCATTGTTATTGCCATTACTTGTGTAGTAATGTGCATTTGTTTACATGTTTTTACCTCTATCTTTTCACTAGTTTGGGTACAAGGTGCATTTGTTTAGATCTGGAAGATATTAGATACACACCACGTATCTTTTCTTATATGATATAATGCTGTGGTGATGACAGGAAATATTAATATGGATAATTCCAGAAAAAAGGCATACTCATCAAAAAGTGCTCAACCTAGGCAAATAGGCAAGTATAATCTTGAGAAATGAGTGTGCAAGGATGGCTTCCATTTAGATCTTTTATTGTGATAGCACGAAAAAAATTCTTTAGATTAAAATAGCATGCTACTAAAAGTTCCCCTGTGAATAATGCTTCTGTATACTTTTATGTATTTATATATACAACCACATGCCTTTTTTTTTTATTTTTCATTTTTTTTATTACATGGTCTTTTACATCTGTCGTTTGGAAGGTGGAAAAGAGATGGCACTGGGCAATGCAACATTTTTTCTCTACCACATTAGCAAACAACTGCTGATACCAATACCATGCAACCCCCTGCAACATAATACCAGTATCTCTTCTTCCAAGCCCCTAACCCTAACTGTGCATATTTTCATTAATTATAATTTGGAGTAGATGGAGGGTTTCTTTGAGGTGACAGACAAACAGCAGGATATCATGAATATGTATTGCATGTCTGAGAAAATAAATTAACAGGGGCCATCCACTCTGGTGACCCACTTAGGCTGTCATTGATGAGTGTGACAGGAAGGTTCTATAAGAACTGAATTTGCATGACAGACTTTTCTCCTGATCAACTAATTTACCCCATGCATTTAGATTATTTTAAGCACTACACGGCAGTCAGATAATTAATCACTAAATCACCAATAGTGACTTTAAGGTACAAGCAATACATTATTGCTGATTACCACTTAAAACTCTGACTTGTCAGGCTTTAGCTCAAAAATTGGTGTAATCTTACACTAAGTAATGAAATATATCATCTGATATGTTCATAAGGTTAGATGTTTAGGGAAAGAGGTTGATGTGCTATAAATAAATGAGTTTTGTTGTTCTTTATGACAAATATGCACAAATGATGGAAATTCTCACAGAATTACTTGGTTGCTGCCAGTTATTAGGTTATTATATTAAAAAGAAGTTCCACTAAGCTTGTGTCTAAAACTCCTAGAGTGAAAATGTTTGTGTACATGCATATACGTCTGTATACATATAAGCATATAAAAATATGAATGAAACAACCTTTTCTGTGTCTCAGATACCTTCATACAAATGTGTGTGTTTTCAGCCAAACAAATCTAAACTTTAAAGGATATAAATAAAGACTGAATTACAGAAAAATACGTCTCTCAAAATCTAGCATTATAATGTGTGTTTATATGATTTAGCAGAAACATAAAGATAGCATTTTCCTGTGTTGTAGATTTTTACTGATTCATAGTAGTTTGATTCAATGCCTGTAGCAGCTTACAAGCTTACAAAAGTCTTTCAGTCATTTCTAAGTGAGTTAAGTTTGGCCTTAAATTTACACCATGAAGTCCAAATATAAACTGTCACATATTTTAACAAATACATCAATGAAAGCATGTAAAAAGTAAAGTAAAAAAGGCCACCTGGTCTCTTAACAACTCAAAAATGAAGAATAGAACTTTTTTTTTTCTAGCAGACATACAAAAAGTCCTCTACTCTAAAACCTCATCAGGCATCTGCAGTCCTGTTAATCACATAGGGAATGCACACAAAGAGCCTATAAAACTTTGTTTTGAAAATTGGCAGAAAACTCTTAGTGTTTGCATGTTTTTGACTGACTTTAGACTACACAGTTTTAACAAGAGCAGAAAGACCCAGCACAAAATTCCTTAGCCCAGGAGGCCTCTGACATTTTTGGAAACTTAAGCTTCTTAGTTGGAGGATAACGCATTAGTGTTTGAGATCCTGTGTCTTTAATCATCTATGCTTACTCGAAGTCAAAGAAACAAGTCAGGTCTAGAAGGCTTATTTATCCTGAGGTGCACCTGGCAAATCACTTGTTTGCAGCTCCCTCTCAGTGACTGGGAATTCATCAGCCCAAGCTTGTGTCTCGGGCAACTTTTGGAGACATCCACCTGTTGGGATGTAATGGACTGGTAAAAAAATAATCCATTTGGCAGCTAAAGGTAATTCTCTCTACATATAATTAATTATAGCATCAGCTACTTCTGATTCTCTTTGGGCTTTTTTGTGCATTTGTTGAAGCGTGTCGAACAGCATTGAGAAAGTCCCAGGAAGCAAAGTTCTGCAGCTAATATTTTTGTAAATCCACCTTGACTCTTACTGCTTAGCGATTTCTTGTACACTGAACTGCAATTGTATCTTAAAGGCTTATTTTAGTTGCCAACCAGCAGCTGAGTTTAAGCGTCTAGAGGAGTGCAGTAAGAGGTGAGGTCATTCAAGTCATCAACTGAAGTACTCTGGAAACTCAGAAAATTGTGTAGGCTTGTTTTGTTCAGAAATGCTGGAAGGACAGCTATTCCCAATGCACTCCACAGGCAACAAAACTTTTCCCAGAAGTCTTTTAAAATCAAAGTTTAATAAATAAAGCAGTTGCTTGCTTTTTTTTTTTTTTTTTTTTTTTTTCTGCCACCAGCAGAGAACAGGAAAGGCTGATGTCCTAGGAAACTAAGCCAGACACTTCAGGCTCTTCAGAGGATTAAATCCATACCCTGGGCTACAGAGGTAAGCACACAAACAATAATAATAGTAAGTTTGCTGATCTTACAAGAAATCCTTTACTTAGTTTTGGAAAGCAGTTTACCTCAGTGTGCATCAGCCAGGCAAAACTATTTCTATGCTGGTGCTGCCTGTAACTAAATTTTACATGTCTTAGAGAAAGACTCCCCATTTTGTAAAACCCAAATTGCACCTATTGTCCTATCATTAAAGTCCAAGGATGCTTCATCTGAAGTTCAGATCAAAGCTGCTCTTCGTACATAGCTACAAAGATCAGAGACTGTGAAATAAAAACAAGTTTTCCAGGCAGTGCTAAAGCCCAAAAGGAGGTAGAAAACCTGTGATCCTTAGCCCAACTGGACCAAACATATAATAGACCAAAAGCAACCCAAAAATGCATCTTTGAATAAGCTGAAGTTTGTGATCTTGAAAAATATTTGTTCACATATGTAACTGTGGCATATGTTACTGTGGTAACAACAAAACATGGTTAAAACTGAGACATTTTGATTGTAAGAAGAATGTAATTTGAGATTAATTTCAGTGGAAAAGCGAGAAAGAAAATGTGGAACCAGAAACATAATCACAGGCTCATATGTAAGTGCTCCAAGGGAGGTGATGGCTTTTATCCCCTGCTTCAAGTCAGTGTGCATATACAGTGTGCATTAACTATAAAGACAACGTATGAACAAAACTGTAGCGAGAGGGGAGAATCCAAGACTGATGCCAAACATCTGATTTTGTGAACACAGGTCCATGTTTAAGCTCATGGTCTCTCCCCAGACCTTCGCAGTGGGTATGGAGGGTTTAGTTCTTCGAGACACTGCTCCCCCTTGCATCGCACACAGAGTGCAGGCTCCAGAGCAGCGATGGCAAATTCGGCCCCCCTCATACCAGGTAGAATAACACCAGCTGTCACTGAGAGAACAATGTCTATCCTGGCTCTACACCTTTTCCCAAGCAATAATACCATGCTAATTCCCACCAGTTCTCCGCTCTGATATCTGCCAGTTTATTAGCTGAAAGAAAGGAATTCCACATTTCCTGGAAAGCAGGAAAGAAAAAGGAATTCCCTGACAACCTTGTTTACTTAGATGAAATGCAGATATTGACATTTGTTCCAGGTTTGGAATGCTAGCATAAATCCTCCCATTTTAGTGAGATTAGTGGGCAGAGTGCTCATGTAATTCAAGAAAGTTAGTATGTACAATTCACTAGGTTCCAAAGTGAGGATGTGGGTCATTTTTAGAGAAGAGTGGTTGGTGAGAAGAGATATAAGAAAAGAGCATGTAGCATGAGATATAAAAGCAAGGAAATCTTTTCTTTTTCTTTCTTTTTTTTGTTTGTTTGTTTTGTTTTATTGTTTTTTTTCTCTTTCTATTACATGATGCCTAAAAAAAGTAGTCTGTTCCTGGAAAGATATTAATTTTGACCAAGTAATTTTGGCCAATGTCATCTTGGTAAAACACACTCCTTTATTTTTCTGCTCAAATATATTTTTCTTGATTTATGTATTTCCTTGAGGGTTGTCTGGATTTTCAAGACTCATCTAGAAGGAAAAAGGCCATGAACAGTAAACAACTTAATGAAATTCTTCCTGCAGCTACCTTTTTTGGGGACAAAGACCCTTTGTAACCACATTTCTCATATTTAGGATTTAAATACACACACACACAAAAAAATAAGGATGTTTTCTCCTCATGAGTCAATATCTTTCATTTAGAATCAATGGAAACAGTGGATTTTTCACACCGAAGGTTTCAGAAAGAAAAGCAACTTTTCCATTTTCCAAACAGTAATGTACAAACCACAAGTGAAAAGACTTATTTGCATGCTTAACTTAATCATGTGAATAGGTCTGTTCAGTATGTGCACGCGTGTTTGCAGAATGGAAGCCCAAAAGACCAATCTTAGTCCCGGTGGAATTCGGAAAGGCTTTACCAATTATTTCAGTAGAAGCAGGATCATGACATTACATATGAATGAGAATTGATGGTTTAGCGACACAATTGTTTTCAGAGCAACTGTTTTGTACACTGCCAATTTGTCCAGCTCCCTAAGGTCTGTTGCTGAGTCCCATGATTCCCTATCTTCACTGGCAAAGATACATACTGCTTCATCCTTACTAGAAGCTGTGAAATTGGCCATTTAGTTTGGGAAGCAAAGAGTTATTTCATAATTCTTAACAGAAGAATTTTGTTTAATAATTGCTTAAAATGTTTAATAGTAACTCAGTATTAAACAGGAATAGAACAAGAAACACACTGAGATTAACTTACAGTTGACCACTAAAATGTCGTGAACCGGTAGATAAATATACAGTCTATGGGACAACTCCCTCCCAAAAGAATTATTTAATATTTCATAAACAGTGATATTTAGAGGACAACTTGTGGATGCAAGAAGAGGTACTATTTAATGAAATGCAGCTGTCCATTTATTTGGACTCTTAACTTTTTCATAAGAAAGAATTTAAATCTTCAATGCAAAATACTCTAGTTGAACTAGAAGTTTGCAAGCACTCACAAACTCCTTTACTTAGGTCTTTCTCCACAATCCTATCTCATCTCCTCTTGTTAGTTCCTTTTCCTTTCCCTGAAGAAAAAAAAAAAAAAAAAAAAGGAAAAAAGAAAAACAAGGAAGGAAGGAAGGAAGGAAGGAAGGAAGGAAGGAAGGAAGGAAGGAAGGAAGGAAGGAGAAGAGACTGCAACAAAGAATGACCATGCAATTGTATAATCAGATTAATGTTGGGGCAAACTTTCAAAAAAAAAATATGGACTCCAAACATTCCTTTTGCCATGGTAAGTCAGATTTTTTTTCAGGTGCTCATAGGTTGCTTTGCCATATAGGATCAGGTCATATCTTTGCACTTCAAGATCCATTCCTTTGCTCCCCTAAGTCCTTTGCCATTTATGTTATCAGACCAGTAACGCAGTGATAAGCTTGCGGATCGTGAATTCAGAGGTAATCACTCATTTTCTTTGGAAATATGAGATGGCTGAAAGGCTGTAACAGTTCTTAGGAAAAAACTGAGGAACAATCCGTAATCTTTTCTTAAGATGACCCATTAAGAGAAAATCTAACTGGGATTTCCCATCCTCATATAATATGCAGTAGGTGTATTCTTCATCAATCATGGAGACACAGATGACTACTGTAGGTGCAAAACCAGCCACCAACCTCCAGCCTCCCTTTGCTTCTTCAGGGGGCCCTGGCAGTGAAATACTTTGAAATATTCCTTACTCTCACATAAGCCTTCACTTTGTTCCCATCTTTTTCTTTCCCTTCCTCTGCAGCTAGCATAATGGAAGCTTCTCCTTCTGCTGTTTCCTCATCTGGATTTTCCCTCTTCTGCTTTTAAGGGTATCTCCTCTGTTCCCCCACCCCTACAACCTCCTTTTCTTCATGCTGCCAACATCCTCAACCATCCACCCTGCTTGCTGTCCTCTTCACGTGCCTGCAAGCAAATCCCCTATCTTGGCAGCAACCCTGGATTCCTCTCTCTAGCTCTCTCTCACTGTTTAGCAGCAAGGCACTGCCACCTGCAGAGAGCAGCTTTGACAGTGACAACTGCACGGAAAATGGGAAACACTAAAGTCTGGCTGCTGAAGGAGCAGCAGTTACATAGGTTTTGGAGATTTTTACTTTGGATTAGGAATCAGTTCTCCTCCATTTTCTTAAATTCACTCATTTAATACAAGGTAAAAGAAAGTGTGCCTGTTTCAATGTTTAAACATAACATGGGTGTGGAACGTCCTTTGCAACAAAAATTAAAGTTTTGTTTTATTAAAATTAGAAAGTTAAGTCAAGTCTGATCAGCCTATGAATGGTTCACTGGACGTCTAGTTCGCCATCTGATCTGAACACAGGTTTATCACCTCCTTGTGGGCTGCTGTCTATTACAAGTGGCACTGCCTACCTATGTCTGTCTGATTTAACATCTAAGCTTCTTCAGAGGCACTGAAAAAGGATCCAGAAAAGTTTGCACCTTAGTTTTAGATGCCGCCTTACCAGTGAAAATCTGTGTTAAGACACACCCAGACTTCTGTTGCACTGTTGTTTGCAGGACACAAGAAGCAGCACATCAGTGTGAAGATGGTTTCTTCTGTCCTTTTGGGGACCATTGGCAACTACAGGAACATTCAACTTTGGAGCCTGGAAATCTGTACTGATAGATTAAATGTGCTCTCTGGAAATGAAGTCAACTGCCTAGTATGTCCTAATCATAGTAGTAAACCTTCTGGCCTTCAGAATAAGATGGTTTTATCCCTGGCCAGTGCCAACTCCTGAACTGTACCCAAGCATTGTTTCTAAAAGTGTTCATTATCTTGGGCCAAGTCTATGCCAGAGCTGTTCTAAAAACAGAAGTTTAGACAATGGAGTTTTAGTCTTGGAAGGATCATTTGGCAATTTTTACTATACTTGATGCAGCCTTTTATCATTTAACTGTTTGGAACAAAATCTGGATGCCTCAGAAATGTTTGTTTCAGACTGAGTTATTTCCCCGCTGGTGATATAAGGCTCTTTTCAAGACCAGCTTGTTCTGTTTGAATGTGCAGACAGCTCTGCACCTCCTTCTCCACTGGCTCCCCTCTACCAGCACTTTGGTTTTCACTCTGAGACTGAAAGCACATCCCCTGACAATGTCTTTCAAAGAATAGTAACCACTTGCTCTCCTTCAATCCTGTGCTTTTGCAGATTCAATGCATCACAGATGCCAGCTACTGCAGCTGCAGACTTTGTTTAAGTCTGTACTGTGTACAACTGCTTTGCCATGCCATGGCCTAGACCTGGACTTGTGGCTGACTTTCCATCAATCACGTCTTTGAGAACTGATTAGGCACATCTGAACATGGAAGTGTTTGATGAGAAGGTAGGAGAGCAGATATTGCCAGTGATGGACAATTAATGGACAGGGGAAGGGTCAATGACAGCATTGAAGAAGCAACCAGCTGTGTTTCCTCTTTTCCAAAGAGTAATTCCAAATACTGAATGTCATAGTGTAGCAGCTGTGGAGGGAAAAGAAGATGACTTGTGGGGACTTAAATCACAAACTTCATCAACTAGGCTTACACAAATTTCACAGCAGATTTTAACTAGATGAGAACACCTTGGTATCTGACATATTTATGAAACATCAACATTTGTCAAAATCTACAGTAGTTTTCTCTCACCATCTCTGGATTGCTAAGAAATACTAAAAACCATTTGCTGTGTCTGAATTATTGTTCTAACTTAATTCAGTCTAAATTTATAGTCATCTATGTCTTGCTCATGAGATCTAGAGAAGTCCCAAGGTTAAAACTATTCTTGCTTTTATTGACCTTAAGCTTGACAGCCAGATTCACTAATAGAAACAATAATATTTCTAAACCCAAACACACACAACTACAAAAGTCAGACTGCTTCCTTAATGGAACGGACTAAGTTACTCCAGCAACAAAATGGTCCTGTGTGTGTCTGAGAGAGGATTTCAGCAGAGACCTCTGCAACTTCAGGAAATGAGGAGTTAGTCATGTAGTTATCAGTCAAGGAGAAAAGAAATCATTTATAAAATAAGTTTTTAAAATAAAATTTAAAAAGGAGAAACTTAAAAACTTTCACTTGACTGTAGAGCTGAGAAAAAGATGGGTAGGAGGCAAAACTGGCCTAGCAGCACAGTTGTACATAGAATTTGCACTGCCCTACAGGAACTCTGCTATATGTTATGTGCACAGTATTTTTCTTGTGCTCTCATTCTGCAGATAAGCTAAGGCTGAAGCAGCGTATAAATGCATACCTGGCAGGAGGCCAGGGCAGAGTCATTAACCGTGTTCTGGAAAAAGAAGTGTCATGTAATGTCTGATCAAGAATTATGCAGCTGCTGAAGATAAGAAGGTTTTCCCCTTAAAAATCATGAGAAATGACTACAGAGTCCCAGAAGCTGGGTGACCTAACCTGTCCATCAGTGAAGAGACAAACTCCAGTCTGCTGTTCTTATTGCTGCTGCTGTACTATCTCGTAAGTCCTCCTGCCTCTACAGCCATCGTGCTGTGGTGCAGCTCACTCTCATTCCAGTAGCCTGGCTCATCTAACTAGTCATTTGACATGTTCCTTTACAGGTGCAATTCTATAAATCACGAGCAAGAACATAGAGATTGGAGGGTTAGTATCAATACATAAGAAACATAAGCAAAACCAGGCTCAAACAAGAAGAAAAACTTTGGCCAGCTTTTTATATTTATATTGAATGACAGATTTATGGAGTAGATTATAAACTATTCAAGGCAGGGAGTATCCTTTTCTTCTCCAGTATTCCATATACTGAGACTGGAGCCTCCAGAGTATGAATAATTATATGTCTATTATAAGGAACATTTTTATTTTTAAACATGAAAAACAGCATTGTCAGCAAAGCATAAATATATCTTTTGAGAAAAATGGCTCACCCACCCAATCTTTAGTAATGACAGAGGGGAAAAGGTCAGTTCCTAGAACCACACTGAACACATATCACCAAACCTACCATATCCAGTGTAGCACTGGCATATCATGAGTGTGTTTTCTTTCACTCTTTTCCCTTCATGTTCAGTGTTTTAGGACTTTTCATCTCAGAGTTTCACTGCTATCTGTCTTTGTGTGTGGATGATACAGGGACTTTCCATATGCTCAGAATAACTTAAATAAACTCTTCAGCCATTTGAAATGTGGGTGTTACTGTTTAAGGGGAAAAAGAGAAGATGGAGGGGAAGTGACAGATGTTTTTACTCAGCAGTGTGCTCCCATGATTTTAATAAAGATTTTTGATATATAAATAGTGCTTGCAAGGCTAAATATTATTCATGTGGTATTCAGCTGTAGCTTTGTTGTTTTTTTCAGAATGAAATTCAGCTGGAAAAAAATATATGATACAGTATTAATAAACATGTATGTGTGCCTTTATGGTTCTATAAAACTATATGGTTCTTTAAAATGAAAATAAAAACTTGAACTATCTAAGTGTGTAAGCAACCATGTTTGCAAATATCCTTACAGACTCCATACGTTTCCAGCAGTCAGACCACCCCCCTAATCTCCGTGGTACCTATGTAACCATAATGTCAGTAGTACTCAAGCCCCACAGGTGCGTTTAAATGTCTATCCCGAGAATGATTCTTTTGTACAAGAAGACTGAATATAGCCACAAAAATAGGGGTAGATTCACAGTTTACAAACAGTTTGTTGACAATATGTCATTTTCCTGAGCTCTAAATATAATACTTAAAAACGGGTCCAAGTACTGGAAAACTGAGCTGTTTTGAACCAAGACTTACAGAAATCAATAGGCCTTTTCTCACTTTATCAATTCCTTGAACTTTGTGTCAAAGTTGAAGATCTTGATTTAGCAAAGCCAATGGGCACAGACTTAAGACCACCTTTCATCATCACCACATTTAATTTTAAACATACATCAAAAGTGCTTTGCCTAAGCAAGACCTCATTAACTTCCAACTATATATGGAGATGTCATCCTGATACCTCCCAACAAGCAGGTGTGTACAAGATGCTTTGGAGATCACTGAGAGCAAAGGGGTGGCCTAAAATGAAGAAGATAATGTTCATCTCCAGGCTCCCAGTCTTGCTTTAAAAGAAATCTCCACTTCTGGGCAAATCACTGGGTGTTTGTCCAGTACTACACCTATGCTAATATAGTCTGAGTGGAGTTCATACCTTCTTATGCAACTTTAACCATTGGTGCTATCAAGAGAGGTATCCCAACCTCCTCCACCTCGCTGTGGTTGCAAGTTCCCATAGCTCGCCTTGTATCAGCACTAGGAAACATGTCATTGCACAATGAGCTAAAGAAGGGACTTGACCTGTTGGAAAACCGACCATTTTTTTTGCTGGCCAATTTTTAGCTGAGTAATATCTCTGAGTTGTTTTTCCACACAGCTGAGCTAACTTCAGGCCAGGCAAATAGGAGTTTTGAGGTGGATTGAGAACTGGCTGAATGGTGGATCTCAGAGGGCTGTGATCAGCAGTGCAGAGTCCAGTTGGAGGCCTGTAACTAGCGGTGTTCCCCAGAGGTTGGTACCATGTTCGGTCTTGTCCAACACATTCATCCATGACCTGGGTGAGGGGACAGAGTGTACCCTCAGCAAGTTTGCTGGTGATACAAAACCAGGAGAAGTGGCCAACACACCAGAAAGCTGTGCTGATACACAGCAAGACCTGGACAGGTGAGAGTGTTGCTGGGAGAGGAACCTAATGAGGTTCAACAAGGACAAGTGTATGGGAATAACCCCATACACCAGTACAGGTTGGGGGCTGACCTGCTGGAAAGCAGCTCTGCAGAGAGGGACCTGGGAGTCCTGGTGGACAAGTTGGCCATGTGCACTTGTGGCCAATAAGGCCAGTGGTATCCTGGGGTGTATTTAAAAAGAGTGTAGCCAGCAGGTTGAGGGAGGTCATCCTACCCCTCTACTCTGCCCTGGTGAGGCCATATCTGGAATACTGTGTCCAGTTCTGGGCTCCCCAGTTCAAGAAAGACAAGGAACTACCGGGGAGAGTTCAGTGGAAGTCTACAAAGATAATCAGAGGACTGAAGCATGTCTCTTGTGAGGAAAGGCTGAGAGACCTGGGTCTGTTTAGCCTGGAGAAGAGAAGACTGAGGGGGGATCTTATCAATGTTTATAAATATCTAAAGGGTGGGTGAGAAGAAGACGGGGTCAGACTATTTTCAGTAGCACCCAGCAGCAGGACATGGAGCAACAGTTGCAAACTGGAACACAGGAAATTCCACCTGAACATGAGGAAAAACTTTACTTTGAGGGTGGCAGAGCACTGGAACAGGCTGCCCAGAGACGTGGAGTCTTACTCTCTGGATATAGTCAAAACCTGCCTGGATATGTTCCTGTCCAGCCTGCTCTAGGTGAACCTGCTTTGTCAGGGGGGTTGGACTAGATGATCTCTAGAGGTCTCTTCCAATGCCTGCCATTCTGTGGTTCCATGAGTTTTTAGGAACACACAGGCAGAAAAAGAGGAGGTCTGAACTACCCTTTCAGCCACATCCTCTGCTATGACAGTCAGCCCCCAGATTTTCAGCACAGAATGTTAGCTCTGGTGCAGCATGTGGCTAGAACTGTGTCTGGACCAAAAATTTAGATGCAGACGCCTACATTGGTGTCTTTTCCCATCATATTTCCAATTCCAATATTAGCATGGGAAGACTGAGCTCAGTTCTGCCTGTACCTGCTAATGTACACCTACACATAGCTTCTGTGCATCTGCTCTTTGTCTGGAAACTTGGGGAAAACTGTATTACCTTATATGACAGAGAAACATATTCTGAGGGAAAATGCTTTCACAGCTTGTGAAGCTTTCAAGTACTGAAGTAAGATACACCAAGTCAAGCATCTTGGATAACTATGCCAAAAATATGCATATAGTTCCCAATTAGAAAATTATTAAGATGCTAAGAGGGGAATACTTATATTTTAGTATCCTGCTCTTCTCAAAGACTGGGCATGTTTTAAAGTGGTTCATTTGGGCATGAGTCTCTGTCTTATTTTCATACAGAGAAATGGTTTTAATCCTTCATCAGAGAATACTGTACAATTATTGAATACACACACAGCCAGAATGTCTTAGGGAAATTGATCTTTCAACAGTTTTGTTTAGCAACATGATTTAAATGTGTTTATTTTAGGCTTGCTGATGCAATGCCTGGTGTATAATAAAGACTGCTAAGGAATCCTAGTCTAAATAGAATTCAATAACAAAATAAAGAATATACACTACTACTATTTTTGCTCAATTTGTGGACTGCTGAAACCAGTACGCTACTAAAGTTCTGATTCATGTTAAGAATATTGAATGGACCTTTATTCTGTATCCTGCTAGGGTTTTTGAATATTTATTTAAATAATTTAATTTTGGATAGGAGTTTATATATCTTGAACAACTTTGTTAGTGAAATGCCACATTCAATAAAAGGATCAAATGCCATTTTTTTCATTTACAAATGTGATATTGTTTCTGTTTAGAAAGGAAAACATATTGAAGTCATTATTGGAACCAGATTTCCCAAGTGCTTTTTAAATAAACTGTATGAGAGACTTTGATCTAGTTAGCTGACTGATATCACAGTTCCATGCATATGTCCTTCCCATTTCTATTGAAAGCCTATTACCATTTCAGATCATGTGTTATACTGCCAATGGGTTTGTTAAGGCAAATAATAAAGGTTCTGTAAGCTAAAAAAAAAAAGCTATCTAACATTAACTGAATTATTTTACACAAATTCAACTCATAAACCCAAAAGGAATAATTTTTCTTCCCTTTTTGTCTAGCTTCTGTATAGAACTATTATTTAATTTGGTTGAGTGGGGTCAATGGAATCATCATCCTTTAAAAATATCATCATTTTGAGTCCAAGCTTTTGGAATCTGTCCCACGTTTCCAACCCCCAAATTACTGGGTTTAGGCTGTGACTGAGAGGCAATCGCCAGCTGATGCCTGCGTTACCTCTGTGTGCACGGAAGGCTGGTGCAACATTTAGCTTGGTGATTTATCATTTGTGCACAATATCATGTCATGAAACACTCACCAACCTCCTGAAGAGAGTCAGAACAATATCTACCATAATGAAGTACAGTTCCAGTGGGCACCAAATTACATCTTAGATATTTTGTTACTTGTCCTTTATCAAGCAAATGTGAAATTGTAGTGAGGTTACTGACAGACTCTATAATTCAGCTGTCTGCTGCTTTATCACAGCTCTCAGTAGGTCTCTAATGAATATTTCTGTATGCATGTTTCTGACTGATAATCAAACTAAGAACAAGTCCTAATTGGGTTTTCCAGTGCACAGAAAAGTGCCTATATTACATTGGCAGATATCCCAACCAGTGTTAAATTAAAAGTAGAAACATAACAGACTTTCTTTTACAATATTTTTTTTTTTTGCAAAATAAATACTTTTTTTTTTCTTGAGTTTTAAGTGTGTATGGAGTGGAAACAGATACTTATGCATAAAGCTACACAGTACCTTAGAATCAAAAGATGATGGGGGTCATCTGAACGGCTGAAGGGATATGTTGCACCCAATGAAAGTATATAAATCAGCGAGTGTGGGTCTGATTCTCCATAGATTCACACCAAAGCAAATTGAAGTAGAAATGGTGGAAATGGGATGAAAGATTACATATTTATCAGACATATAGTGTAATAATGACTAGTATTCCAGACCCAAATCTACACACCATTCCTATTCAAGTAATTTTAATGCCATTAAGGATTTAGATCTGACTTCCAGGCAAAGCACACATCTGTTAAGTGTGTGTAGCATCGGAGCCAATGGAAATAAACCGACACACAAACATGAAGATCAGTTAGCCAATTTCCCTGTACATGATTTAAGCAACTCCCTTTAGCTTGCAGTGGAGAATTAGTTGAGTGACACAAGAAAAATCTACCTTGCATCACCTTATAGGTTACCATAAATAAGTATATTGGGTTTGCATGGCAAGGTTTTGGTAGCAGGGGGTGCTACAAGGGTGGCTTCTGTAATAAGGTGCTAAAAATCTTATTAAAAAAACCCCACTTTTTATTAAAAAAAGTTCCAAAGAGAAAGATCTGGGGGTCCTGGTAGACAGAAAAATGACAATGAACAAGCAGTGTGCTCTTGTGGCCAGGAAGGCCAATGGAATCCTGGGCTGCATAGGGAAGAGTGTGGCTAGTAGGTTGAGGGAAGTCATTCTCCCCCTCTACTCTGCACTGGTGAGGCCACAACTGGAATACTGCATCCAGTTCTGGGCTCCCCAGTTCAAGAGGGACAGGGAACTACTGGAAAGAGCAACAAAGATGATTAAGGGATTGGAGCATCTCCCTTATGAAGAAAGGCTGAGAGAGCTGGGACTCTTTAGCCTGGAGAAGAGAAGGGTGAGGGGATACCTTATCAATGCTTATAAGTATCTAAAGGGTGGTTTGAAGGAGGAGGGAGCCAGACTCTTGTGGAGTCACCTTCTTTGAAGATTTTCAAGACCCACCTGGGTGCAGTCCTGAGTAACATGCCCTAATATGCTCTGGGCAATCTTGCTTCAGCAGCAGAGTTGTACTAGATGATCCCTATGGTCCCTTCCAACTCTAAAAATTCAGTGAAATTCAGTGAAACCTCCCCTATCTCTGAGCTCCAAGACAGACCCACCACTGGCTAAGGCTGAGCCCATCAGCGACGATGGTAGTGCATCTGTGAAAACATATTTAAGGTGAAAAAAAAAGTGCTGTGGAACAGCAGCCAGACAGAGGAGTGAGAATATGTGAGAGAAACAACTCTGCAGACACCAAGGTCAGTGAAGGAGGGAGAGGAGATGCTCCAGGTGCCAGAGCAGAGATTCCCCTGCAGCCCATGGTGAAGATCATGGTGAGGCAAAGTGTCCCTCTGCAGTCACAGAGGTCCATGGTAGAACAGATATCCACTTGCAGCCTGTGGGGAGACACGACATCAGAGCAGGTGGATGAGCCCAAAGAAGACTGATTCTGTGGGAAGCCCGCACTGGTGCAGGCTCCTGGCAGGACCTGTGGACCCATGGAGAGAGGAGCCCACAGCGGAGCAGGTTTACTGGCAGGACTTGTGACCCTGTGGTGGACTTACACTGGAGAAGTCTGATCCTGAAGGACTGTACCCTGTGGAAAGGACTCACGTTGGAGAAGTTCATGGATAACTGTCTGCCATGGGAGGGACACCATGCTGGAGCAGGAGAAGAGTGTGAGGAGTCCACCCTGTGAGGAGGAAGGAGTAGCAGAGACAACGTGTGATGAACTGACCACAAGACCCATTCCCCCTCCTCCCAGCGCCGCTTGTGGGGAGGAGATAGAGAATTTGGGAGTGAAGTTGACCCCAGGAAGAAGGGAGGAGTAGGAGGCAGGTGGTTTAGATTTGGGGTTTATTTCTCATTATCCTACTCTGATTTTGATGGGTAATAAATTAAATTAATTTCCCCGAGTCAAGTCTGTTTTGCCTGTGATGGTATTTGCTGAGTGATCTCTCCCTGTCCTTATCTTGACCCACAAGCTTTTTGTTATATTTTCTCTTTCCGTTCCAGCTGAGAAAGGGAGTGATAGAGCAGCACTGGTGGGCACCTGGCGTCCAGCCAGGATCAACCCACCACAATAAGATATCAGTACGCAAGAAAGCAAATGATGGTTATACAGCCAGACAGGATATTCCTCCTTAATCAGTGCAAAAGATGTGATCAAGATATGTCTGTGGTATCCAGTGACATACATACAGCAGGTAACAGTCAGCCTTATATATTTTATATATGCTAATCAGAACCTGATCTCCACTGCATAAATTGCAGCTGGGCTACTGTATATGGCTTCAATTGCTTTAACTTGGTTTTCTACCAGTATAACAATTTACAACCCAACAGGTTTTAGTTCCTAGAATCATCAATGAAAGACTTTTTGGTTTTAGAATTACTTTTCAGTAGTTTTTGGAGTCTAGTTTGCTCTGAATTAAAATATATGTGGAAAATTGTTAATCCAAGAGAGGCTGAAGAAGGATCCAGATTATGTAAACAGCTGAACAGTGTTATGGTGAAGTTATTGCATTGGTAAGGGTAAAGTGATTTTTTTGGCAAGAGAGTTCAATTGTCTATGCACACTTACACAACTAAATTATCTATAGGCATAGACTGAAGACAGCTATCACAGAGAATAGCATTAGATAATGTTATACAGAGTACAGTTATAATAAAACAGGTAGATAAGATGCAATATAACACAACACAATAGAAATAATTTAACACTGCAATTGGGTCTTTAAAATGAGTTAGTTCTAGTTTCCAATAATTGTGATGTATGGTCCACTTACAATTGCAATTGTTTCATTTTGTGCAAAGAATATTCCATACTTTACGGACACTTATTCATCGTTTTCCTAAAACTCTCTGCATAACATCTAAATATCAAAGTGGGAAGAAGAGCTACTTACAGCTTGGGAGATATGCATGAATACTAGCAATATTGAACTAACAAGAAGGGTCATAAGAAAACATAAGGTGTGGAAGCAGCATGGCTACAGTCTCTTTTTACAGAGACACCGTTTCCAGCATCTTTGTGGACTTAGAGCCAAAGACTCTCTCCCCATCTCACCACCTTCTCTCCTACCCTTACTGTCAGTGAGTCATTTTAGCTGGGGCAGAGAGAGGTAATGTCAGCTGCATGATTCTTGTACATGGTGCTGGCCCTCATGAGCCTTAAAATGCTTAGTCTGTTTGAGTTTAAGTGAACTCATGACCTTCTTCAAAGAGAGAACCAGAAATTTCTCATTATATTCTGCCATTCTGAACAAGGTGGAATTAATACACTGAGACAATGAATTAAAAAAAGCTATTTTTCAAGGATAAATCATGCCTCCAGCAAAATGCAACAAGAAATAGATGCAGAACAAAGAATGGGTACTGTCTTTCATTCAGAGCAGAACTGAAAGTTTCATTTAGTTCTCAAGACATTTTTCCTCTTCCTGTGAATTATCTTTACTGGCCATGGCTGGAGGCAAGATACTGGATAAGGTGGAGTATTCATCTGGTAAATTTGAGCGTTCTTAATTTCATATGCCTGACTTCAGAAGAAAATGTTTTCTTAGAAACAGACTTCCTAGACACGGGTTAGGTTTCAAACATATTAAAAGTCAGAATGACGATGAAAAGGAGCAAGAACTAAGAAATGTATTAAAGATGCTGTGAATGGTGAAAATCTTGAATGTCCGTTCTGCTTACATAGTTGCAAATATATTTTTTATCCTAATACTGAGAGTTAGGGAAAGAACCTGCAGCTTTAGACTGTTACATGTGCTAAGACAACCGGTATCTTGGTGTTCAAAACGTGCCTTACCAGCCTCGAGGATGCGTATAACTTTGATTGGCAGAGGCCAGAAGTCCTCACATCTGCTTCATAAAAGTAGTTCTTGAAGAGCAGATATCTAATTATTGTCAAATCCACTATGCAAGTTTACAGTATCTGATCTTATGATTACAGACAGGTGCACTTAGAATACAGAAAATGTTTCTAATTCAATTTCACTGATGAGATAATCAGGACTGACTTTCTACTAAGGCCATGTATTCTGCAGCCTTGAACTTTTTTGTCTGTGCCATTAATGGCCGTTCCTACTTTTTGTAAAGCAAACCAAGAAGTTGGTACTGGAATTGAAAGTATGTTACAATTATCTTCAGAAAAAGACTGGGAGGAGAAAGTAAATAATTAATTACATGTAACTGGTAAAAGTGTGTCCTGGTAGGAAGCCAAAGAACTTCAAAGCTAGTTCATCCTAATAAAATGAAAACCAGACCTGATATCTAAGGTCCAGCCAGACACATCTAAGGTCCAGAAGGGAATTATTCATTTTACAACCTTGTAGAGCAAATACAGTTTGACTGACACAGTTCTGTTCTCATCCAAAAATTTTTCAAGGAAGAGTCAACCATAGATAATCTCATGGGACAATGATTTAAGGGAACTTTAATCTGTATTGCCCTCTAATGTTATCCACTTATTTGCAATAATACTGTCACTATTTAAAACAGATGTAAAGAGTCCAGGGTGGATCTGGGATTTTAATCAAAAAGCTCCAAGTAAGATTAGTTTCCCAAACAGTGAAATCATTGGAGCAGTTATTAATTATAAAGATAATACAATCTTCTTATGGTTTGAACAGCTACATTGAAATTTGATATGAACTAACTCATTTGTATAAAATGCAGCTGAATACTCCTTATCCATTTGATGAATTTGTCCATTGTTATAGATCTCGGGATCACAACACACACAGAAAAAAAACCCTTTATTTTAAATGAAATATCTCTTACTGGTATTATTTATTTGACTAGCTCTAACAGGAACCGGCTAAGAGAGGGTTGTTGTTCTTGATATAGTACACAAGTGAAGGAAATCTTTTCACCTGCTCTCTCCATAAGACGTAACCATTGCTACTTTGCCAAAGCAATCTGTACACGTATGTACCTCTGTAATGTAAAATAAATTAATAGTTTACAATATGTATGGCTATTCCCAATGAAGCAAACACAACTAGCAAAACCTTACTTGAGAATACTCTGAATTTTAAACCATGAAAAGAGATGGGTTTTCATTTATTCATCCAAAGCATTCCCTACACCTGAAGGTCATCACCAAGACCCACAGTTCTGATTACTACAATCACAGTGATTCCCCCATCCTTATGTTTTGTTAGTAACCCAGACACTTCCACTCCTATCTCTGATGTTTTTCTTTCCTGACTGGGATAAGCATGTGACTGACAATTTAACTTTGCTGTTGTTAGAGCAGGATTTTACAGCATGCTGAGCCACCTCCCCTTGAGGGTATCTTGGGAACAAGGGATTGATTCATATTGCTGTGTTTCTTTCAGAGAAAACAGGTAAGTAGTAAGTTCAGTCCAAGGTATTGTAAATTTTCTTCAACAAGTTTGGCAATTTTTCTCTCTAATAGGGACATTTCTGTCAAGCGTGCAAGGAGGAAAATGGTATTGGGGCTCATGAGAACTGAGAAAAGTGATTAAAAAAACAGAGAGAAGACAGAAAATGAGTGCACAGCAGAGTCCTGAGGCATTTTTTGCTCTAAGGTTTATGCCATCCAGTGCTGTCAGTACTCTTTCACTCTGTTCCTTGTCTACAGGGTCAAAAAGCACTCCAAAACCTTGCTGCTTTTGTTGAAGTGAAATTTTAGTAAAGTCAAGATTCATCCTGACCTGCAGAAGGAAATGGAGAGTCTTGCTCCCCTCGAGTCCCTTATGCAAAACCTAGAGTGGAGTGTTTGTGACTCAGTGAAGGATAACAACAGTTGAGGAAAGTACCAAGGCCCTTGAAGTAATCACTCCTTGCCTTCATAATTCTCTTCTAATTGTTTACTGTGTCACAGGGACAGTAGATTTGGTTTGGTAAGACCACAACTATTTCTTGCTGCCCTTAGGAACAGGGCAATCCGTTTTATTGCAGGCTACACAATCTCACCCTCAAGGCTCTGTTCACCGGTGAACTCAGCTTATCTGAGATTTTTCAAGGGCTTCCACAATTTGTTGCCAGGCTGTGGCACCTTGTCTATAGCTGGTTCTTCCTACTCAAGCTGACTTTGACAAACATGTGCCCTTTGATAACACAGTTGTAAAATTATCACATTTTGCTCGATGTTTTCTTGACTTCTGAGAGGTAGTAACTTCTCATAAAAAAAAAAAAGAAGTCTTTTGGCATAAATTGTAGATTATAGAGCAAAAAATATTTTCAGCTAGTAATAAAAAAATAATAAATATCTCTCATCCAGGAGCACATCTCTATATGTATTGTATCATTTAAAAAACTGATTCCTAGCAAGGAAATCTGATCCTGCATGGATTCCAGGCAACTCCTTTTCAATTCTGGCTGTTTTAAGTACTACAAAGTGTAAGAAAAGGAACTGAGTTCAAATGCATCCTGACATATCTTTGAAGCAATAATCAGAGATGCTTAAGTGTCAATACTAAGTTGAAAATTAATACAGGTAATATATTATGGCATGTCTCTGTACAGGTGATACATAATTGCTTATTTTTACGAGAATTGCTTATTCTTATTAATAATATTTTAATTTATAGGCAAAACTGACTTTTGCAAGGGATTTCCACTAAAAAACATTCATAATTTCCTTGTGAAATTAGAATAAGTTTATGTAGCCAACATGACAGAGCATAGCATATGTAAGTATATCTTTCATTTATAGGCAGATTATGCCACCTTTACCTTTATTGATTTGAACAAGAATACTCAAGCAGCCAGAACAATACTTGGTATGGATGAGGCCAGTCAATAGGTCAAAGATAACTATATTAGATGTCTCAGAGAAGCAAGGGAAAATGTTTTAAATATTAACAAGGTACTGAGGTCGATCTGTATTCCTTCAGCTGAGAGGGAGAAAGGGAGTTGAACCCTGCAATTGTATGATTGTGTATAAACTATGCAGAGACTCATTGAAGGTTTAACACATCATACTCTTTCTCTCATATATATATCTATATATAGAGAGAGATATAGATATATATCATATATATCTAAAGTTTGATATAACTTTAATCCTAAATCTGAAGAGCTGTGAGAAGTACGAAAATCTAGCCAACAAACAAAGGCACTTCACTCATCACCACGTCAAGGACTTTAGTGACTTCCATGTCACACAGTTTTAGACACCAGTTAAATTAGTGTTTTAATCTCCCTCAATTACTTCTTCAGTCAGTGAAGAGAAAGAGGTGGTTTTGGTTTCTGCTCCAGATTACTCCACAAAATTATCTAGCTTTCTCCTTTGGCTAAGGAAGAAAATCAAGATTGAAATGAATGTTTGAAATGTTTTTATGGCATCAAAAATACCCAGCTAAAGTAAGTAGCATCAGCAAATATTGCAGTAAGTATTTGTATTTTATATATACATATATGTATACTTTATAATAATTCTATGAAAACATTAAATCAGTGTTTAGCAATGGCCAAATAAATTCCTCCAAAATGTTAGAAATCATTAAGAGAGAAATAGCAAAACAAAATAAGTCTAGAGTATGGCTGCAACTATGAGTATTTTTTGAGTGACTGGTTCTTTTGGCTCAAAAAGTATATAGTTTAACTAGAAAAGGTTCAGAAAAGGACAAAAAAAGTCAAAATTACACGTTGCCTTCTGCATAAGGAAAGACTAAGTGGACTAAGACCTATGAGGAAAAGAAATAAATGGCTAAAGGAGGAATATGACAGAAGAAATATAAAATCATGAATGGCCTGGAGACATTCAATATAGAATAGTTGCTTTCCATTTTGCTTAAAGGAAAAAAAAAAACAACAAAGATTTAGATTTAGATTTGATTCTAGAAAGAATCAAATAAAACTTGTAGATTATATGCTCAAAACTAACAAGCAAAAAAGTTTTTTCAGCTCACAATGTATTATTACAGTACTCTGGCTGTTAAAAGGCTAAAATAAGGGATAAAAAAACCAAAACATCTGCAGAAATTAAAGAAAGCAATGGCTATTGGAAATTGTTAAATGCAAGGACAACATTTTTTTTCCTCAGGAGGTCCTTTAGCCCTAAATCACTGCAGGAGCATTGCTACAGGTTTGCCCTGTTCTTAATCTCTTCCCTTGCTTCTGGCCTCTCTCCAAGGCAGGATTTGAAGACATTTACCCTGACCTAACAGGGCTTTTCTAAGTATAATACTTCAGAATTGCTTAGATGGGAAAGGAATAATTTATCTTAAATGGCTACATATGGATTTATCTTGAAATTGAATTCTTAAAATCTAGGCAGATGCTTTTGTACCATTTCTCTAAATATTATCAAATAGATGATTTTAGGAGGTTTGATTCTCCTGCAGATATCAATAGCTCCCATTAAATTCAGTCTTGATGGAGCAAGCCCATTGTGAATTATATCACTATTCTCTTTCATTTCACGGAATCACATGCTTGGAGCTGTTTGGGTTTCCTGCCAGCTTAACAACATGATTTTCAGTGATTTTCTTTTTCTTTCTTTGTTTTGCAACCTTGCTTAACTGTGAGACTAATGGATATGTTTAACATTGGAATAAATTAGAATTTATGATCCTATCTGGCAAGGGAACAATAAGCATGCATGAGGTGAAGATATTTGAAATCAGAGATTAGGTGCTTTGCTGAAGTCCAAGAGACATGGAGTTTCAGTTGCTACCAGAAGTAATGCTTGGCATAAGCAATCATGGGCCAGGAAATCTACATAGTTGGGAATTCCCATAGGAAAGTACTAACGCTCAAGCAGCAAGATAGGCACTTTTCAATGGATTTCTGCTTCTAACACTAAAGCTGTAAAAAAAAAAACCTGAGAGTTTTTTTTTCTTTCTGTGTGGAGGTAATTCAAAGTATTCACTTTTAATTTGCCAATGATTTAAACAGAGCTACGAGCATGCATAGTAGTGGTGAGATTCATATTGCTAACCATGGCTGCTCACAACATAGCCAATAAAACATGAGTAAGTTACCTGAGGCTGCTGAAACAGTAACTGGAAACTGAATCAAAACAATACATGTATATCAAGACATGGTATGTCTTACCCTATGTCCTGATTTCAGGTGGGATAGAGTTAATTTTCTGTCTAGTAGCTGCTGTGTTTTGGATTTAGGATGAGAATAATGCTGATAATGCATATTGTTTTACATGTTGCTAAGTGACGTTTACATTAATCAAGGACTTTCAGCTTCCCATAGAAGCTGAGAGGGAGCACAGACAGGACAAGCTGGCCAAAGGAGTATTTCATACCATAGACATCATGCTCAGTATATAAATGGGGGTTGGCCGGGGAGCAGGAATCCGTGATCACTGCTCGGGATGGGCTGGGCACCTGATTATCAGTGAGAGTGACTCGTGCTGTGTCACTTTATTCTGTTTATTCTGTATATTCTTTTACCATTATTGTTTTACATTACCGTTCTATTAAACTCTCTTTATCTCAACCCACAAGTTGTTTTTTTCCCCTCCTTTTCTCTGTCTTCTTCTTACCCTACTGGGCAGGGGGAGGAGGTGTGGAATTGAGCAAGCTGTTGCTGGCTGAGGTTAAACCACGGCACCCTAAAACAGACAGCTATACTTGATGAATTGAACCCTGACCCAAACCCATTGCCTGTAAAAGAATCCTTGGGTGACAGGCTACCTCTGGTGCACACTTCCACTCTATAAACATGAAAAAAGGTGACCATAAATCGTGTCTCACGTTTTGAAGTTTACACATTGCAATTACTGTATCAATTACTTGTATAAGGATATTTTCATTGAAGTCAGATGTGCCATTTACACTGTCAAACCCAACATGTTTTAAAGATGTTTAAAGTCCCGTGATACCATCCAGGGTGTGACTGTTTAATTTCTTTATATTTCTTAGAAATAATTCTTAGATACTTCTTTCTTTATGGCAATCGGCTATATGTTTTAGACCATAGTAAAATTACTTCAAAATTTTGCTGTAAATATACTTCAATTTAATTAAAAAATATTAAAAGTTATCAAAAAAAAATTGCAGCTGGCATAACTAGCAATCTTTATCAATTTCATAAGGATATACAATTGACTGCAGTGACTGTGAAGAAAGCATCTAAGGATGGCATAGTCTCACACAAGTAGATGTTGTTAAACTAATCTGCAAATTCTTTCACCATGTTACACCTTTTCTGTTTGTACTTAGCTTAGAGCAACACAAATACTTCAAAATCTTTCCAGTCACTAAGTTATAACAATATATTACTTCTAAATAATTAAAAATAATATAGCCTGTGACCTTAGATTTGTTCAGAACTGGCACACATACACTTTCTGTAAAAAGGAGTCTGTTAACAAAATTTTCTTATTAGCACCCTGTAAACCTAACTAGGCACAACTGAATGTTTCATGTTGTAAGCTCCTGTGCTTTCTGCATCCTTATGTTAATGTTACAAATTTGCAATGGGAAAATTAATAACTTTCAAATTGGTTCTTTGAGTTTATTTTCATCATCTCACTGGCAAGTGGTCTAGAGAAAAAAGGGTTGAAATGTGATTCTCTCTTGAGTGACTATAGAACTACTGTTCTCTAAAACCTACAGGTATGGATGCATTTCAGTCAGGATCTCAGAAGAAATTATATTTCTGTATTGTTTCTTCTTTTTGAGTTTCAGAACCATTTTTCCAGTTCAAGGTAAAATGAAGGTAAATGGGCTTTCTGCAAATCGTTCATTTTGTATCGGTTCTTCCCCCCTGGTTCATGCTGCCTGAAATGTCACAGATGTATATTTATTATCTTATGTTCAACTATTCTCTTTGCAAAAGTTAAGGCAGGCAGAATCATAAAATCACAGCCTCATGTGTCATCACCTCCCCAGTAGAACCCGCTGCTGCAGTAAAGTGACAATTCTTTTGATGGCTTTATGGTGTGAATCAGCAAAATTAATATACTAAAAGATTTGTCTATTCATTTAGTGAAATACCCATTTATGATGAATTCTTGCCTATGATCTATTTTCTAATGTTTTTTCCACTCCTTTTAAAATTATGAAGGCCTTGTTTTAAAAATGTTTAAAACTATGAATTTCACTGCTTTCTTGGAAATTTATTAGAATGAAGAGAAGGGGGAGTACATTCACCATTCAGGAGCTGCTGCCTTATGGCTCTTCTCCATGCTTGTCATGCAGGATTTAGACCTTTTTAATTCTCCACTTCTCTTTTAATAGAAAAGCCATTCACAGTGTCACCTAATGGTGCAGTAAGATGTATTAAAAGGGCTTTAAACACAAGGCTAAGTCAGGAACCAGATGAGGACAAGTCTTTAAAACATGAATTAAGGCTCATGCGTATCTTCAGTAGCTGTAGCATGCATCCTTGAACCATCTCACAGAATCACAGAATCTTCATGGTTGGAAAGGACCTCTGAGATCACCAAGTCCAACCATACACACACAAAAGACCCCCACAATCTCAGCCACTAGAGCATGCCCTGAAGTGACACATCTACACGCTTCTTAAATGCCTCCAGGGATGGTGACTCCACCACCTCCCTGGGCAGGCTGTTCCAGTGCCTGACCACTTTTTCAGTAAAGTAATTCTTCCTAATATCTAATCTAAACCTCCCCTGCTGCAATTTCAGATGATTTCCCCTAGTCCTGTAATTATTCCCTTGGGAGAAGAAGCCAACAGCCACTTCCCTACAACCTCCTTTCAGGTAGTTGTAGAGGGCAATGAGGTCTCTCCTCAGCCTCCTCTTCTCCAAACTAAACGTGCCCAGTTCCCTCAGCCTCTCATAGGACTTGTTCTCTAGATCCCCCACCGGTTTGGTGGCTCTCCTCTGGACGTGCTTCAGCACTTCAATGTCCTTCTTGTAGTGAGGGGCCCAAAAGTGAACACAGTACTCAAGGTGAGGCCTGACCAGTGTTGAAGAGATGCATCTGAGAACGAACATAAGAAAGGGGGATTCACCAAACGCTTGAGACAGGATGCTACCAATTGTTCATTTTTTCTTATTCAAAGTCATTTTCAGCTCACTATTTGATCCAAAGCTTAAGATGAAATTTTATTTTCTCCAGCACTGACACCTAAAAAGCATCTGTAGTACATATGGGTATGTTATTGAAAAGATCTTTGTAAATAAATATGTTACCTGTCCCTTAACTTTCTTTTAGTCCTGAGTAAGTATGGCAGTTACTTTCCCCCAGCCAATAGAAAGTAGCTTGTGTTAGAGAATAATTGCTAGGTACATGAAAAAAAAATTGAGAACTTTTCTTGGCTCTGGCTGGGGTGGACTTCCAGAAAAAATTGGAATTGGGATGTCCTCTTTCAAGTCAAGCAGAAATAATCTGTTCGTGATTGAAGAGGCTAGAACTGCAGCAGTCAGCTGATAGACTTCAGGTCAACCTCAATCTTAATTCAACTTTGGGAATAAATTTTGCCTGAATTTAACCATTGTGTCAATTAAAAAGACAGTTAGCTGTCAAAATATCTTCCATGTGTGACTAACACAAACACTTCCAGCACCACCATATTTCCAGAACAGGAGACCCGGGCAATTAGGATTAAGAATGTTTTGCATTTGAGTGCAGATTGCAATAGATCGCAGACAGTGACAACCCCTCCATCCAGTGAATTCTCCATGTAGATCAGGGCTTTGGTGCAGAAAGATAAAAACAGTGCATTTCATCTGCCGTAACCAAATACAGATATTTGAATTGACTGTAAAAAATTTATATAAATTATTAAATTACTGTCATTAGTAATCTTGTTATTTCCTTGAAAGATTCCCCAGAGTTTCTGCTACAATCTTGCAAAGTAGAACCGTTGAAAGTTTTATCCCTAAGGTACTGGGATACTCCTGATTTGAACATGCAGTGCGGCGACATTTAATATGCGTGATCATCTCAGAATCAAGAAGAGACTTTTGTCTCTCATTAGACCATCTGGTGCAGTTGAGAAAAAAGGTTTCTATTGATGTATTTCTGTCCCTACCTATTTGCCTATTTGATGAAGTGAAACTGATAAAATACCACGATAGCATCAAACATAAGAATTATGCAAGATGTAGGGCCTGTGACTTCCTAACTATTCCATTAGTGCTTGTGAAGTACAAAAAGGAGGGGAAACATCTTTACTGAGTCCACCTTGAAAGCTAATATTTCTCACACCACAGTTAAATGGACTGCAAATATGCACAGGTGTGTAACACATGAATAGGGTTGACTGAGCTCGTGAAGGGTGTGATGGGAGTATTGTATGCATGTTACTGTTAGCCCAAGCTAAGGAATGTCAACAATATACACGATATTGCAGAGGCAGCAAGTTAATAAAGAGCTACAAGGTGGCCTTGTGAAAAAAAAAAAAAAGCTGTCTTATCTTTTTTTTTCTTGCTGCAGAGTGTGATTATTCATTTGCATATCATCTGTATCAATTAACTACCAAATTATCTTTATCTATTGATAGTGAAAACAATAATGTTAGCGTCAAAGAAAGGGGCTACTTCTCAGATATTGTTTTTTTCTTGAGAATATTTTTAAATGAAAGAGCTCTTTTGCATCGTAACCAGAAATATGCACTGAAATGGATGAACAGTCTTTTACAAATTAGCAGTGTGACCCAGCCCAAAATTAGGATTAGCAGAATAAAACTCCAGCGTAATGATATGATTATACACATGAATAGTGCCAAATGGAATGGTTCTCTTGTGTAAAGCTATTCACCTGCTTGATGTTGAAGGTATCTTTTAATTTTAAATCTCACTTTAACCTTTACAGAGATATCAACTCCTGTTCTGCCTGAAACTGCAGATGTGATATAATTAGTGAATAGAGAACTTCCTTGATACATTTAAAATTATTGCAAAGTACCATTTCATAAGTCTGATTTCAGAGTAGATTGAATAATAATATCAATGTGTTGCCATTTTTAACAATACTTTTCAAAATAATTTATTCAAGTGTCTTACAGCAT
The DNA here is from genome assembly GCA_033628505.1 of Tringa tobata. NCBI lineage: Eukaryota > Metazoa > Chordata > Aves > Charadriiformes > Scolopacidae > Tringa > Tringa tobata. Next base: position 3,486,685 of record JAHREE010000215.1, read on the forward strand.
TTCACTGAAATGCAGAGCAAGGGTTATTATTTAGAGGTAAAGAAGGTCTTTCTGTTTCAGCTTTGCTGCATCCAAAGCTACTCAGTAAGCTTTGCATTTTAAAATGTTTTATTTTCATCAGTAAGTTATTTTTGTTAAAATAATCTTATTCAGCTCTTGATGAAATATGGCCCAAAGTCCGTACAAGTAAATGCAAATCCTCACTTCACTTTAAAGACCTTCCGTCTCTCCCTCCCTATTTTGGCCTGATTGTCCTTCAAAATATGAGAGCTGATTATATCACTAGGATGCCAAAACAGAAGATGGAAGAACTGCATTTCTTCTTCTGTTTTGCCAATGTTGCTTGTGTGACCACAAATGCTTCCGTTATTCTCTTTGGGTATCACGTCTGCACCGGAAAAAAACAAATAACAGATCTTTTCTGACTCCCTCATCTCTGCTTTTTTTTAATGCCTACCTTTTGGTAGAACTTTTCCAGAGAAAAGGAGCAGTGGCTGGTCACAGTTTGCACAGTTGAGTAGAACAGTCCATATAAAGACAAAAATAAAGCTGGAAGGTGTCATCCACTCTGCATAAATCACTGACTTCAGATTCCTGAACATTTACCAGCTGTAGTTAGGGTTTAGACTGAGCTGAATTCTAAATATACTTGAGAAGAAAGGATGCTCTCTTGTCCTGCCATCCTCCAAAAAACAACCTCTGCACCAAAGGTTAAGCAAAGAACAAGATTTTTCTTTCCCCATAGACAAACAACAAAAGCTCTAATTTAAAAGGGTGACAGCCTGGTTCGATTTCATTTATTTATTTGATGAATAAGGACAATGTTGAGAAAGTCAATCAAACCTTTGCAGCACAAAAACTAAGTAGTAACAGCTCATTAAGTTCCCTTGCCACTATTGAATTCAGCTTGAGGAAATTTTTTATTAAAATTATCACAAATCTCAAATTAGTAGTAACCCCCCAAAAAATTATTTTGCCATTGCATTGTCTGAAGACTGTACTCAATTGCCAACACTATTAACAATCGGTGATTAAGTTTTCTTTCAATTCTCCCAGACCCTTGGAGGCATTAACCAACCATATACACAACAGCTCGTCTCTCAACCTTAAATTTTAACTCTAGATAGGGGCCTCAAGACACCATTATAATATAAGTAACAACATATATAGTAATTGATAATGATGCAGGGGCTCTCTCTGCTTCAGTTTTTCCTTTCCTTCTCTTTTTCAGCATTTGGTAAAAGGCTGTTTTGTAGTCTTTCATTTGCGACAGATTGCTCTAATTTTGTGTGCCCGGATCCTGTTAGCTCTGTTTATGTTTAGCCTACCCAAACTTTTCTCTTCTATGAAAGGAGATTTCCTTTGTTCTGGTTAGTTGAAAATGCTTTGTCTTTTGGATGGAAATCTCTGGTGGGATGCTTGGATCTTGAGGGAAAAGCCTTTTGTCCTAGCACTTGCAGAAAGACTAAAGTCAGAATGAGAGTAATCCAGCCCTTTCTTTGCTTTACTGTTCCTTCTTCTTTCTCAAAGAATCACTGATTTAGTTGACAAAGAATCAAAATGTGTTTCCTTCTTCGATTTATACCGATTACCTGTCAACACCTTTTATTCACCATCAAACAATCTCCATTCACTCCATTTCTAGACTACTCTGCACTTGTGTTTTCAAATTGGTTGCTGCTGAAATAGGAAGAGAATTTCCTCTAATGGGATTCCACCATCCCTGTTTGTGTATTCCCTCTCACCTTCTTACAGATCATTAATATTACACCTCAGAGAGATATGCTTTTACTATTGCTGTGGCCCACATGGTATCAATGAACATCAAGCACACATCTGACTAGATTATCAGTGTCATAGTCTGTGGTCAAAGGCTTGAATTCTTCAGGAAGTCTAATTTGGTGCAGAATGCTGTCAAGATGCGGCCCGTGTTGGCTGCATTTGTGCTGATTGCTCCACACCAGGTATTTAGATAGAGTTTGAGGCATTTCCTCGTTGCCTGCAACAGTGGGTTTAGGCTGTGAACCTGGGTTTAGAGGGAACCTAGAGAAGAACAAAGAGGTGCCCAACGTCCCAAATCACATGGAAATGAAAGTAATGAAAGCCCTTTAGAGAGCATCGTGAGTCTTGCCAATATGAGATTGGGAAGGGTGCTATGAGTCCAGTTTTTACCAGAGAGTAAATATAATCTAAAGTAACAAATGGAATCAGATCTCCCCAGAGAGAATAAAATCAGTCTTGGATTTACTTTAGTGTGCTTTGTTGAGAAATGGAGCCTGTACAGTCCTGAAAGATTTCTCCAATTAAAGACCTAATAACTGGGTTAATTTGGTTCAGTTATGAGTAAAGCATCTTGTAAGTTCCCCTCAGCACAAAGGTTTAATGTAAACTGTCTTCTGGGTTGAACATCAGGCTAGAACATGCTTGAAGTGAGTAATAAATAAACAAAATCTTGATTTCAAAAACTTGAAAGTAAGGGTTAATAGAGAACAGATAAATGATGCCTTTGTAGATATGATACTTCCTCCTCAAACGTTGCAACTAACTGACAACGATGTGTTGCGATTCGGGGGTCTTTTTCTTTTCTTTTTTTTTTTTTTTTTTGCCTTTTTCTTTTCTTTTTTTTTTTTTAAGAGGGAAGAAAAGATTTGAGTTGGCTCTGATCCCATTGCCACGAGGTGGCTGGAGCCCAGCCATCTGTCACAGCTGCTGCTCGCTGTTGCTGCCACTCTAATTGACAATGAACCCAGCGCCCCGCAATAATTGGGGCTGCGCCGCGGCTCGGGCAGGTAATGGCGCCCTTTTAGCATCCCGCAGTCCCCATCTGTGTGCCATCCCTGCCTCCTTCCCTGGGCACGGGACCATGGTGGCCCCTCAGCTGGCTTCCCAGCTGGGCAGGACTGGCCTTGCCCGGGAAGCGTTAGGAAGGCCTAAGGGAAGCCGTGCCCACGCTGAAACAGAAAACCTCCCCAAACTCACTAAAAGATTTTCATCCTCTTGCCAAGGTGCACACACAACATCTGCCATTCAGCCCTTGTTTCTGTATTAAAACAAGAAGAAAGGAAAGTAACTTCCAATATTGAGTAGTTGATGGACTGTCCAGTCAGGGTATCCTTGTTAAATTACCTCTCAACAATATTTTAAATTGAATGGTCTGGATGTTTTTTCCTATCACAGGCACTACAGACACCAAATACTTTTGTGCACAGGGCACATAATTTAGTCTGTTAGAAGAGATCTTTGCAGCAAGATTTTCTTCAAAGTTTAGGGACTCTGGGAGGCAAAGCCAGATCTTCACCATTTTTCTTGACTGCAAAGTGTTGGAAATCTTAGCTTTTCCCTTATGCTGTATGCGTAACCTTCGTCCCAGAATATTTCATCGGGGCATTTCTCTGTCCCCTACAGGCGCTAGTCTGCACGGTGTGAATGTCTGATTTGCAAATTTTCTGTTATTTGATAGTATTCTGGGAGCTGCTGCCTTCTTAACTGGAAGTAACTCGGGTTTCCGCAGCAGGTGCACGCGTGCTGTAAAATAAAGGTCTGTTCTTAAATTATACAGCCCTTTGGGCCTCATCTAGAACATAACAAAGTAAATAGAAATAAGTCAGTTTACTCCAGAGAGATTCAATCGAGGATCACAGGGTAGTTTAGGGCTTAAGACAATGTTTGGGGGCTAAATCTTGTTTCTTTCTTCAATTCCTTCACAATCCTGTATGAATTAAGGTATGTATGGATGCCAGGACTAGGGCCAGTGATTCTGAGACTATCCTAGAAAGACTGATGACATCGTTTGCTTCATAGAGAGTAACTTGTTGTAAAAAGGACTAATCAAAGTTATAGTGATTTCTAGTTCCAGGTAAGTGCTTCCAGAGCAGGTCAGCCCAACTAGCCAGCCAGCCTAGCAGACTGGCTCCCGTGGGAGCACTGCCCTGTGCTGCAAGGCAGCCCTCACTGTCTGCGTGACTTCGGATTTTGTCATACCTTGCTTTAGCATGATTTGGCCACTACAAAGTCCGTTACTTCTTTTTTTTTTTTTTTATCATTATTAATTAAAAAATAGCATTGCTAGTTTTATTATCTTACTTTTTGCCCTTTTCTCCCCAAAACAGGAACTCAATACACTTCCAGTTCCCTTTGCAAAAATAACCTAAGCAGAAAATTTAACCCAGGTAATTTTTAATATTATTGATACATGTATTATTTGGAAAATCTGTCTGAGCTACTCCAAAACTGATTTACCAGCTCTTGTGTTCAGAAGTGTGATCTTTTTCTTCAGTTTTTGACAGTGGTATGGAGTGATGTTGTACTAACACTAAGTAAATTACTCCAAGAGCACTTTGTAGCAGAGAAATACAGTGCAATGGATTTCAATGTTTTCAATCCCTTAACCACATATCAGCAAAACTTCACCTGAAAAATTAATGAAACTGTGAGCTGAGTGGTGGGAATTGTTGAAATGAGAAACACATTACACGAGTTGTCAAGCAGCTGGAGATGCAGTTACTGTATGCTTGTCTCTTAAATACAAGAAAAGACACTTAAGACTTGGTGTACAAGTAAGACAGGAAGTATTCCTAAAAATATATGAAATTAGTCAAAATTCATGTAGTTAGAAAATGTTGCTGATGTGTGAATTTTTCCTACAAAAAATAAACGATCACGAAGAGAAACTGAGTGTGCATATCCATCCTCACACACGCACAAGGAAGGCCAGAAGAATGTTTCTGAAGCTGACATGAAGTGCTTAAAACATTTTTTTTGTCCAGTCAATTTTCTACAGCACGATATTAGACTTGCAGATATCAATGGATTTCTACATCATGGATGTCCCTTGAAGAACCAGTTGTAAAGCAGCAGAGACTGAAATAATTTAAGCAAATTTATTGAAGGACATAAAATAATTTGGCAGGAAAATGATAACTCCAAAACTTTAGTTTCTAAAATACATTGTCTAGCTTCATTTTAACTCAGTTTATTTTAATAACCTGGTGTACAGCATAGTTTCAAAAGCAATGGACCCAACTGATTTGTGAAAACTGTGGCAGAATGAATAAAGGAGCAAGTGTAACGTGCACCCACCTGCAGAGGTTTGCAAGGACATCTAAAGCTCTAAATGCTTGTGAAAATGGGGTTGAGACACATTCCTTAATTTTACTTAAGGAGGTATATCAAGACTCGATAAATGGAGGACACGTAAAAAGGGGAGAGCAGAGGGATCATGCCTCCCTTTGGGAACAGCCTCGTATTCCAGGCAGCGTACAGGCTGCAGAGCCTGTGAGGACACCTCTGCTCCTCAGCTGTGTGCCTGGGACACGCCGGGAGATACATTTCCTGAGACTTAACGGGCTGGACTTGAGATTTATGTGGCACAGACTTTTAATTGCCTGGCGTTTCCCTAAGTTTAGAGCTGTGTTTTCTAACGCACCTCCTATGGGCTACTTGTGAATAGAATCCCAACATTGCAGGCAGTTATTCAAAGTAAAAAGCTTGGCCGTGGCCCAGCATCTAAAAAGAGAGATTGAGGCAGAACTCATCTCGGATTCCAAAGGTGTTACTCCAGATTTATACGAGCGTAACTGAAAGCAGAAGGAAGTTCGTTGTCTATTATGCCAAAGACATAAGATCTTTCAGACAATGGGCTATAGATACTGGGCAAAATACACTCATATGTTTTGCATCCTATTCATTGAATTTCTTTGCTTGGAAAACTTTGTAACTTTAAATGTAACACTAACATATTGTGAGGAGACCTTGGAATATCTAAAAAAGAGCCTGTGGGAAAGACTTATATCAATTTCCACACAAAAATCTGTCCAGAGATTGAGAAAAGCAATCTGCAGATATGCACAGGACTTCAACACTATTTCTTTAATTGTCAAATAAAGCAATCTCACTGTTCTCTTCATATAGATATTCTATATGCAAAATGAGACATATCTCCTGCTTCTAACTAGAGTGACAACTTCATGCATCTTAACCAGTCATTCTACGACAAAGGATGAACACCTCTGTATTCACAGTGAAAAACTTCACTGTTAGGTTTGAGCTATATGACATTTTATAGCTGACAATATGTGTTCTCGGAGGGTGAAGCACAGCTTCTGCAAAGTCTTTATGTCTTGATATACTGTATCTCTTGAAAATCTGCTTTTTCAAGGTAGACTGTTGGGGTTTTGTGCTCCTTTCAATATTTCTTTGCTTTTAACATGCTTTTCAGCTTAGGAATTGAAGCCTTGACTTTCTAAGAAAGGAGGGGTGCCCTGAGACACTTGAGTTACTGTGTCTTTCTTTCGTTGATTATCACTATAGAAGCAAGTATTTAGCTCACATGATTTACAGGGGAACATCTTTCACAATGAAACCTGAAGTTTCATTAGGAAATTGTTACTTCTTCTAGATCATTATTAAAGATAAACAATAGTACTGTATGTAACACAGAGTCTTGTCATATCCTCATAGCAAATACCTCCTGGTTGATTACCAAACATCATTACTTTTCTGTTCTATATCTTCCCAAGCCACACAGCTCGTTCTCAAGTCAGTTACACAGATTTCTCTGGAACTGTCAGAAGAAACAAAAAGGAACCAAGAGACCAAACTGGCTCTGTTTTTTGCCATGCACAGACAGTCCTTCAGCCATGCCAGGAAGCAGTGAAGAAAATGGTTAGGAGCAGGGACAGGCAACTGTTGGATTAGCCATGAGTGCCAGTCTCCAGAAGCAATTTCTCACAAGGACCATCCTCAAGAATTGCTAAGGTGAAATTTCGAAGAGCTACACAGGTATTCAGCAGTGTTAGTCTTTATTAAAGTCTACAGAACCTTTTCTTTTGATAAACAGGTAACACTTGTAAAATCTTTGTCATTTGAATGCCCCGTGGACTGAACTCTGCCACAATATTTTCCTCTCTGAGACATACTTTTTACTACTTATAAATGTCAAAATGGCTTTTCTTTATAAAGCAATTGTAAAGTTGACTTTGTCAGGAAAACTTCTGCTGTAGTCACAGACCTTTGAAGAACTATCTACAAAGCATCTTTAAGGTACTCAGCTACTGTAACTTGCAAACCTGTTCTACCTGAAATAAAAAAAAAATAAAAAAAAAAAATCCTGGTCTAGAAAATATAGGTGCTAAAAATATAAAGGTTGCATTTAGAACTAACCTAAACCTTCTTAGATTTTTCTACCCAGCAGTAAAAAGGTATAAGCTGCTGCAGACTTGACACTGGGAGAGCGATATAAGGAAAAGGCTATATTAAGCGAGGTTCCAGGCACAGTTAATAAATCCTTCAGCCAGGTTGATTGTTCTGGTTGAAGTGGTGATCGCAGTGTGGGGTGTGAGACTTTCAATCCTGGGATTCAGTGGTACTCTGGCTTGCTAAAAGTACCCACCACCTGCTGCACTTCGACTTTTGGCTCAATGGTAGCTGTAGAAGCCAACCTGGTCAAGAAAAGTGAGGGAAAGCAAACTTCTGTGTGAGTTGAAAGGTAGCCAGAGGCATACACCCTGATTAAAGAGAAAAAATTGTCATTAAAACATGAAGTGATATAATGATAGAATTCTGACTGATACAGACTTCTCTTGGGCTCCCACTGTACCCTGCGTATGCGCTTGAGCAGTCATGGTTTGACACCTAACAGTAAATAATGCTGCAGATAGTCATCCAACTGAACAATAAATTTGCCTGGGCAATGCCCATTTAGGGATTTTAGAATAAGAGTTAGGTTTTAGTTGATAGGCACCTGTACCTAAGCTCCCTGTACAATTATGTTTCCAAAAGGGGAGCTCAGCTAGTCCACTGAACAAATGCTGAGAAAAACCTTGTTGTCTGGGCCCCACCTCACTAGGATTAGCTGATGGCTAAGTGGAGTATGATGGTTAAGTAAGGTTTTGCAGTTCTAAAGTTTGAACTCAGGAGGGAAAAGTAATGGTCAGGTAGTTAAATCTCTTTGTTCTTCTAGCTCTTTTTTAAAATCTTCAGACTGACTCCTGAAGTCTTTCTGTGTTTTGTCATGTAAGTATTTGCACTGTAAAATAAATGGGGACTGTTTAACATTCCCTTCTAAAAATGTGTGTGTGCATTTTCAGCTCCATTAACAATAGGGGTGTATGCTGGGCAGGAGAGACCCTGACCCCAGGAAATTATTGCCTAGCTGCTGTAATGGCAATTGCTTATCTCTTATTTAAATAATCAAGTTAAACACCAAACAAATCTTCTAAACTCTGTTTTTTGTTAAGCTCAAAGAAAATGTGGGGAGAATGAAACACAAATCCTTCACAGGAGCGATTACAAAAAATCCCCCAAACTCTCCTTCAATATCCTGCTGGAAAGCTATACTATCCTTCCAAAAAGGATTAATATTTTAAAAAACAGCAAACCAATTATAGACATGAGGTGTCCCTATCCTCCAAATGCCAACTGAAAGGCTAGATTGCTATCTGTGTAAGATTAGCAGGAAATTTAAATTGTTATTCGTTGTGGGCAAGAAATTAGTTTAGGATAAAGCACTTCCATTTTGAAACAGCAAGGTGAAATCAGAATTTGTCTGTTAATTAAGTCACCAGAGTTTCATAGCAGAGATTATAATATCTTTTTAATTTTGACCTTCTAGTAATTTAACTGGTTTTATCTGCATCTGGGTCACCGTGTAATATACCATGGCACTGGTGTACCACCAGATCTCATTCACTAATGAATACAGCACATTCCCTATCATATCATAGCCTGAGACCCCACAAATGATATGATTAAAAAGTTCATGTTATTTGGCTTCTAAGATCAATAAAACAGTTAAGCAGCACTAACAGTATCAATGAAGTCAGGTGTTCATACAGGTTTCTTTTTTGTTAAAATAGTCATGGGATAAAATCTGTATATATAGTAACCATGTGCTGTGATCAGTATCTTAAATGACTGTAAAGTACTTACAGCAGGGTAATTAGGGCTTTGAATGTGATCTGAATAGGGTAAGTTGACACCAATTTACATTCTGATGGTCAAAGAGATGTGATGGTATCTCCTTTACAAAGAACTAAGTAACACTCCAATGTTTATGCACCCACCTGAAAGAAACCCCATAAAGGGGAATAAACACTTTTAAATTCTGTCAAGCTTGAGACTTTTTTTTCTCTTTATGAAATTAAGCCTAATAGTCCCCTCAGTGTTGTTATTTTATAATGGCATTGTTAATACATTTTGAAAATGCGAAATCAATTTTGCAATCAAAACCGGAGAAACACAATACATAAGTGGGGGGTTTTTTAGTGGCTGCCGTACCATCTTTGGTCTCAAAAGTTCCTGGACCATTTCTTAATCCGCTATAGGTTTCTTCTGGTGTACAGTCAAAATCAGATTTTTTTTTAGCTGACATTGCTATTTGTCTAGTGCTCAGGGGAATCAGTGGGAAGAAGCGGCCTGTAGGAACCTGGCTTTAGTGTTTGGCTTTAGGGTTAAGACATTCACCTCCACAACAGGAATGTTACTGTAGTTTTTCCTAATGGTCAGGATCTAAGACATAACATTACTGCAGCAGGCAGCTAACTTAGAAGAGAAAAAACAAATGGAGACTTAGAGGTAAAATGAATATTTAAACAAAGCAGTAAAAGCTAGGATTAAAGACCCACATAAATCAATCTACTGTCCCTAACGTTCACTTACAGTGGGACTGAAACAACTCACCAAATTCCCAGGCAATAATCCATGCAGCCTGGTGTCCATAGCTACTCAATACCTTACAACCCTAACCTCGCTGTGCACCTTGTAGTGTTGCCCACGTTCTCCTAAGTGACCATTTTTATACATTCACACCTATGTGGCAACCCTGCACAGGGAGGCATCCACCACACCCTCACAGCTCTGCCATGGTCCTCATTTCACCTTTTGTGATGGAGACTATGGCTAACATCACCCATTGCCTACAGAAAAATTTCTTGCATCCCGACGTACTGCACTGATACACAAAGCAGGCAGTCCTGATGCTGTGTTCTTTCCAGCCTAGACGTGTAGAAATTTAGGTGAGACTGACATGAAAACAGTACTAACCAGTAAGTGATAACCCAAATAGGAGTGGTCTCTAGCCGTCCATGGTTGCAAAAATCAAAGAGTGAAAGTGCTTTCCCAGCACTACAGGCTTGGGGAAGGGCAGCTGGAAAGCTGCCTGGCCACAAAGGACCTTGAATTGTTGGTCGACAACCAACTGAATATGAGCCAGCGGTGTGCCCAGGCGGCCAAGAAGGCCAACAGCATCCTGGCCTGTATCGGGAATAGTGTGGTGAGTAGGACTAGGGAAGTGATCATCCCCCTGTACTTGGCACTGGTGAGGTCCCTTGTCCAGTTTTGGGCTCATCACTGCAGGAAAGACACTGAGGTACTGGAGCGTGTCCAGAGAAGGGGTCGCAGTTCAGGCTGAATCAGCCAGTGACAGATAACAGATGCTCTCCCCACACCTCTCACTCCAAGGAGAGGAGGAAGAGATGTAAAGAGATTTATGAGTTTAGAAGGAATTAAACTGCTTTATTGAATTATTAATAATCAAATGAAAAGGAAATAATGAAATAGATACAATATATACAAAACAGTATCAAGTTTCCAGGATTATGTTACTGGCAGGCACTAGGGAAGTCCCAGACTGGACTCAGCAGTGGATGTGAACTGGATCCCAGTCAGGAACACATGGATCAGGATCAAAGGCAAATGAACAGACAGGGTCCTCTTTAGACATCGGCCACTGAAAAAAGAGCTGAGCTGAGATCCCTCAGTTTTTATACTGAACATGGGGCAGATGGAATGGAACACCCACATTGGTCAGTTTTGGGTCACCTGTCCTGTCCACCTCCCCACAGGTGGGACCCCTCTATGCTTTTCTGCTTCAGACCCTCCAATGAGGCAAATAACGAATTAGCTGATCTTGGTTGTCATAGCAATAAGTATAATCAAGAGCCTCTCTACGCGCCATTCCTTAGCATCAACTATAAACACAGGTCTTCTCACTCTGAGAATGAATAGTTTTCTGTACAATATGCTGTTAATTTCAGAGAGTTAGAAGAGGCTTAGCTAAAAAGTAAAATTACTGAACAGAAAGTTGGTCCTGTTTTACCTCAAACCAAGACAGAAAGGCAGTGAAGCTGGTGAGGGGTCTGGAGAACAAGTCTTATGAAGACCGGCTGAGGAAGCTGGGTTTTTTCAGCCTGGAGAAAAGGAGGCTGAGGGGAGACCTTATCGCTCTCTACAAGTACCTGAAAGGAGGTTGTAGAGAGGTTGGGGTCGGTCTCTTCTCCCAACTAACAAACAATAGGAAAAGAGGAAACAGCCTCAAGTTGTGCCAGGGAAGGTTTAGATCAGATATTAATAGGAAAAAATTTTACATTGAAATGGTTATCAAGCATTGGAACAGGCTGCCCAGGGAAGTGGTGTAATCACCATCCCTGGAGGTATTTAAAGGATGGGTAAACATAGTGCTTAAAGACATGGTTTAGTGATGGGTTTTCTCAGTGTTAGTTTAATGGTTGGACTCAGTGATCTGAAAGGTCCTTTATAACCTAGACAATTCAATGATTCTATGAAAATGAGAGTGGATAAGATAGAGGCAAAACTACACTCAGAGGAAAGGAGGTAAAAGATTTGGAGTTCTTGATGTGTCCTATGCATATATTATAAGGCCTGGAATACCTATATATAAGGAAAATTTCATCTCCTCTGTTTCTGTTAGTCATAATTCTAGTTCAGAACTCTTCTAATGATGGGCTATTTTGCAAGAGGATACATCTAATATCTCCCTTTGTCTTTAGACACTCGATGGAGGGAGTCAGATATCTAAACTCCATGGCTCAGTTTACTTCTGCCAATCTAATGGGTATCACTGAATGTGGTCTAAAACTAATA
>JAHREE010000215.1:3498709-3553409 GCA_033628505.1 Tringa tobata
AGAGAAGAGAAGAGAAGAGAAGAGAAGAGAAGAGAAGAGAAGAGAAGAGAAGAGAAGAGAAGAGAAGAGGGGTTTCATATGTTGAATTAATAACAAGTATATAAATTTTGGTGGAATCTGTATGAATGGGGCTGAAGGAAAGAGAGAGGCGAGAGGTACTTTGAAATTGTGAATTTTAAAAAAACCCAAAATATTGCCAGTAAAGCAGGAAAAGGGGTTGAAGAAGATGAAAATAAGATGCTCAGGTTTTGTCATGCATGATCTAATTTCAGTAAGAGGTCAGATAGTTATGAGAAAATACTGAGGAACCAGGAAGAGTTTGTGGATGCTAAGCAATGTATGAGAGCCATTAACATAAATTTCATGAGTAAGATCTCACTATCTGGAAGAAACCAGTATGAGCAAAAGGGTAAGCCAGTATCACCTGAGTAGCTGTGGGGATGAAGAGAAGAGAGGGAAGAAGATTCAATAAATGTGAAAACTGAAAAGCTACTTACTCCACAAAGAGCTAGTTAAGAGGAGCTGGGGAGTGATCTCAGGGGAGAGAAGGAGAGAGACTGAAGATAATCATAATGGAAAAGACTGTTTTACAGGCAGATAATAAGGAACTTTTAACTTTTATAAAGGCAAATTCAATATAGTACATAGATTAAAATCAAGGATAGAGAGGAATAAGGAAGGAGTCAGAGAGAGCATCATGTCATGTCCTTAGGCAGAGAGAGCCCGTTCACAGGGGACAGCGTGAGGACAGAGAGAGAGGGACAGGGCACAAGGAGAGATGGGTGAGGTGTGGCAATGACAAAGAGCTCAACAGGATATACATAGGGGAGGAGGAACGACTAGATAAAGGAAGTGGTTGATAATGTATCAGGATGAGGAAAAAAAAAGAAAGATTTTTGAACTGAGAAACAAGGAGGTGGGCTTCAGCTGAGGTATTTGGGAATGGCACTGGAAGTGCAATAGGACATCTGGTAAAGAAAAGCGGTGGTAAAGAGAAGTAAATAATAATAAAGGCAGAGATAGGCTGTGCATGAGTTGGTCAGTTTTACTTTTTTGAGATGCCAGCAAGATCTTAGACTAAGGAAAGGAAAACTGAAAGTTGTACAGAGCTTTTGAAAACAAGAGATGGGAGAGGACATAAATAAAGCCAGAAGAGCCACACTGAATGACGAAACAGATGAAATTTTAAAGTTCAGGAATTTTCTCTAGAGCGTTCAGCAGATTAAGAGTAGGAATAGGTGGTGCCCGCAGAGCTAAGAAAGAGAGCAGAGCAATGGATAGCAAGCTGGATCAAAAGGCCCATATGGCCAGCTGAAGTCTGGGGAAGAGCTCTGGGCAGTAGCACCTCAGAAACTGGAGTACTGGGTGAGCAGGAGTTAAGTTTAGAATAAGTTAAAATCAGAATGATTGACAGACCGAAAAACAAGTTTGGCAAGTGAACAGAGAAGGCAGAGCATGAGAGCACCAGGATTAGGACTGGGCAAGGAAAAAGCCAGAATACATTAGAGACAAGGTCTTCATTTAGAGTAGGAGGTTGGGCCAACTGAAAAACATATGTACTTGTAGGGTGACAAATTTTGTAAAATATGGTTTAATTTTGAGAATTCGATTTAAACTGAGCAGTTCTGGAACACACAGATTTCCTCACCTACCTTCATGCTTCTCAGACTTACCAGAAATCTTTTCTCCTTTTGGAGAGCTATGATGACTGCTTCCCCAGATACCATTAATGTATGTAATCACCCCGTAGTACCTTTCATCTAACTTGGCATAATGTACATTTGAAAACCTGTCACAAATGGGCCAGTTTGAAATGATGCTGTAGTGCACAAAAATTAGTTCTCCTGCCCTTTGGCTACTGAACAAGAAAATTGATTTTTGTGCATTATGCAATGAATTTAAATGGTATAGTTGAGACAGCTTTGTAAACATAGGACTTTGTAAACAGAGAGACTGGAGGGAATCAAACATAACCAAAAGCAATAGAAACTATTCTGCCAGCCTATTAAATCATTTTTTACTGACTGTTGCCCATCATGCTGTTGGAATAAAGTGCAGGCTTGTCTGTGTGTTTTATGTGTTCATTAGAAACTCTGGTTCAAAATGTAACCGGTCACTGTTACAGCTTCCATTCCCCGTGATGGCTTTTAAAGGTGCTTCTGGTTACAGTACTTAGGTCATATATATATAGCGAGTGCTTTTGAAAAGGCAAATTCCTGTTCTGTCATCCAAGCAATCAAAACACTCTTTGTTTGCAGAGCGGTGGAGGATGGAGGCGAGGGGAGAGGAGAGGGGGAGATGTTTGGAGAACCAGCAGTCGCCACTTGTTGGCGTGGCCGCTGCCTTCCCAATCCCTTCCCGCTGCCCCTCAAGCTGTTTGTAAAAATCCAGTCTTCAAGGTAAAGCAACAAAGAATGTGGACCCAGCCCCTGGCGCTAATGTGTTTCCTGGCCAGCACATCTCCTCCTCGCTCTGCTGCCTGCACAAAGCCCCCTGGAGCGCTCGCAGGGAGTGGTGGGAGACCAAGCACTGGGGCCACACCATCGGGGATGACAAATTAAACACTAATGTGTTTGCTAGAGGCTTAGTTGCTGGGCTGGGGTGGCAGATAGGGTAGCCCCTCTGCTCTGTGACCTTTGCTTCTTTGACTGGGGATGGGTGCAGAGAGGTTAAAGAACAAATACTCCGCTTTTGATCAGCAGCGCGACACCCTGCTCCAGCCCAGCCACCTGAGGGGGAAAGAAAACTGTTCAAGCTTTTCTACCCTCTCCATGGCAATATGTGGAATGCTTCTGCAGCACGGGCATTATTTTTCAAATGGGATTAAGATCCTCTGCCACCAGGAGCAGCCCTTTTGCTCTGCATGGTTTTATGTCTCAGAAAGGTCTGAAGTCAGAGTAGATTTTTTTTTCTCTGAAAATAAGCAAGGAATTATGTATTTATTAGCAATTTCTCTGACTGAAATATTCTCCTACAAGCACCAGCCTCTCTCTCACTAAGCAAAGCAAATAAGCTATTAATTCTCTGTTTTTCCTCAGGGTATGTGCACGAACAGCAGTTGTAGAAGCTCATCAAGCTGCTGTTTGTTCCTGATGGAACCAGAATCTCTGATGAATGTTTGTTTATTATTTTCATCCAAAAAGGAAAAAAAAAAAGGTCATTTTCAGGAGAGTTTATACTTCTTTAAATAACATTGTTAGAACCCTCCTGTTGAGGTTTGTCTAGGTCTCAGTTCATCTCTTCTCCAGTAAAAGCTTTCTGAAGTCTGGTACTGAACATTGTGGAGAAGAAGACCAGGTGATTGGCTCAGAGCCTAATATCCCCACTCCAGGTACTGTTTTAGAGCACTACGGTGAAGTGTGCCACTGGCCTCAGCTAGAACAACAAATTGCTTCCCACGTGAAGACAGGTCTCCATTACCCAGAACAGATCAATTGCTCGCAGAGTGACTGATGAAGCTGAGGTGAAAGTACAAAAAACAAAATGATGCTAGCTCAATATTTTATTTTTGGTAATGAAAGTGATCTATTGCTGTTTAACTAGTAATTCCATGAACATCAACACAGAAGACAGGGTAAAAAATGTTGGTTACAACATTGTTTATGTAGCCAGATTTCAAGATGAAACTAACTGCATGTAGTTCGCAAAACATTGGCATTTCATCATCTTTTATTTATGGAATTCATTAAAATGTGAGACGCTAATATACCACACACTAAAAAGAAACCCTATAAACTATTCTCCTCCGTATCATCAAACCCATCAACCATACGGTAGTAGATGACTTGAAGGAGGAACACCTCATATTCCAGTGATGAGCCCCTTCATCCCCTGCGGACGGTGCATGTGCCTCTGCAATTGTTTTTCAGAGACGGCCCATTTGTTTTGGTGGCACATCAGGGCAAGCCAAGTAGAGCTGCAAGTAAGCTGCGGGGAGAGAATTCAGCACCTGCATTTTGGCTGTTACATTTTAGATGTAGTATTTATTTTTATAAGCCCCTGGGGGAACAACTCTCCCAGATGCACAGTATCTGCATAATCATCCAATTTTAGAGAGATTAAATATTCATATCAGGCTTCTTGAGTTGTAGTAATGTCCCTCTGGGGTTCTGAGGATCCAGGAAGAGTTTTGCCAGAGCATAATGATCGGTGTCTGTTGTTCAGACTGTCAGGGTTAGTCTCTCCCCATCACAGCCTCTTTAAAGGCAAGTCTTTCTTGTGAACTCTTGAGAATGGTGCCCCATGTAATGAGGCAAGATATTATGGATTCCTTAACATAGGGTAGTTAGAGGATGACCAAAACTGCATGAAGTTTTTTGGTACACCTGTACACTGAGATTTATTATCTGCCTGCTTTATTTAGAACCATCTAACAACAGAAATATCTCAGATGAGGCTGAGGTGAATAACAGCTCAAGGTCATGGATATAATTAAATTAAATAGAAATATTTGTAGAAGGAGTGGGAAGAATTTATGGATGGAGTTTGGTAAATTTCTTCTAGGACTTTTTTATTCCTTTTTTTTTCCTTTTCATTTGTTACAAGATTAGAATACTGAATGTAATTTAATTTTTGGCAATTAAATTGTTGATTAATATCTTTAATGAAAAGGAAAAAAAATCATGCTCTATCTTAATTTTAAGATCTGGAAGCTCTTTGCGTCAGTTAATTGATTACATTATATAATATCTTTAAACCCTGTCCTTGCTCTTCTTTGGTTGACCACCTGAAAGTTCTCAGAAACCAGACAGCAGCATGTTTTTATGAAACTGAGAAAGCAAAGCTTGCTGAAAAACTAACATCTTTCTTTGCAAATATGACTACGACCTATTTACCATGCTGGCTTCTTAAAATCCAAACATTTTAGAGGGTGTGCATGGTTCTTTTTCTATTTGTCATCATTATCAGTAATGACAGAAGATTTAAGAGGCCTCACCTTGTTTGCATCCAAAGGATAAGATGTCCCTCTGCAAATTCAGATGCTTGAAAAATAGGCGTGTACATCAGAGCTAGTTTTCTACAATCTCTCTACACATAATAAAAAGGTGGCATTATTCAGAAAAAATCATTATGCCTTAAAACAAGTATTTAAAATAGGTGAGATGAATTCTTCTCCAAAAGTGTTTTCCTCTCATTACATGTGAAGAAATGTAAGGTGACTAACTCAGATGTAGACATTTACATTATAAACATTTACAGTTAGGTCAAAAGACTTGCATGTTATATGTTACAGGCTGTTTTTCAAAAAATGTGGATGATTTAGAATCTGCTTTTATTCTTTATGAAATTAATGCAAAAAAGGAGGGGGAGAGAGGCATCCCAGAGTGGCCAATTTATAGGGTAACTAATCTTGGCTGTATCTGGATAAGCATCACATCCAATTGATATTCAGACATTCAAGTTTTATAAGCGTCATCTAAAGAGAATACCTCCATCACTCAAATGTCTGCATACTGAGGATATTGCGTAGTCTCAAAAGAGTGGATTTTTTAACATCGAAAAATAAGTTTGCAAACTTCTGAAAAATAATATTTGAAATTGGTTAATCATATGCATTGCAATGCAAAAGAAAATGATTCACATGGAAATCTTTCTGGACAGTCAACACATTATTTACACAAATAGTGGGATATCACTGAAATATTGATATGTTTGCACATTCAATAAAATACCTTTTGCAACTGTTAGAAAATGCTGCAATATCTCAGACTTGGATGCCTAAAGCTAATAAATTAATTCATGTCTTAAAATAGTTTTTTTTTTTTAAAATGTTGACTCTACTCAAATACTATAAAAGCTTTTAAACCTACTTTTGAAAATCAAGCCAATTCATTAAGTTTCTAGGTCCTTAGCTAACAAATTCAGGGAAACTGAAAAAAAAAATGTCATCCTAAATTTAGTAAACTTACATCCTAGATGTGAGGTAGCAGCTTAAAATGTCGTGCAATTTGCTATATATTAACTTCATAGAGTGACAAAATACAGGACATTATGATGCAAAATAGGAAACTGCTGTTTTCTTGTTGGATAGACTTTCACTAATTCCACATGAGGAGGTGCTGCTCATCTTGCCAGTTCAACACAAAAGGAAACCAGCAGATGGAAGCAATGAAAAGCAGAATCTTTTCTGTGCTCATTGACAGCTAGTGCATTTTACTGACTTTCCAAATGTAGAATATACATTACCACATCTTCACTCTTCCTGTGCTGATGGATGTTGGAAGGAATGTCCTTCATTTCAGGACAAGGACAAAAGAAGTAAAAAACTTAAGTGGACAACTGAAAATAGGACACGCCAATTCTATTTCTACAAGTCAAAATCAGATGTTTCAGCGCCCGTACTTTATATGTAATTAAACTTAGTATAATTATAAACTACAAAGATAGCTACTTTGCTCTGACTATGCAGAGACAAAACCTCCTTTGGGAGGAACCAGCTTAATTCCACTGAAGTAAAAGGAGTTGAGTTCCTGGGCCACTCTTAAAAGCTGAGCTGGCATGGCAGGCCTTTTTCTCCTAAATAGCTCCTGTTGTTTTATCCTCATATGTTTATTTAAAATTTTTATTTAGATGAGTCAGTAAGATAATCGAATGCAGTGTATAAATAGGAAAATAAAAGTTTGGTGAAATCTGTTTTTCAAAGAAATCTACTTAGAGGTTTCAAAAATAAAAACAAAGGAGTTACTGAAAGATATGTAAGTTAAGACTTTAAGTTCTGAGAGATATCATCAGCTATAAGACAGCCTATTTTCAATCACCACTGTGAAACTGTAGATTTTAAGAAGAAATTAGGTGAGAAATAGAGAAACAAGAGAAACTGGAATTTTACTCTGAAATTTTAAAGGACTGCATGCTAGTGGAACAGAAGACAGACTATTTCAATATTATACTCTATTTTCAGTCTAAGTGTAATTAAAATCTTCAGTGTGAGTGCTCAGTTATGGCATCTATATTTTACTGGTAGCAAGTAAAACTGTTCAGGAGGAGTTTAACAAATGTTTGAAATTTATTTGAAATTCATTACCACATTTCCACCAGCTGGGATGTAGCCGTGTCTGCTTTCAGTCTCACACCAAAAGCATGTTACATTGCTCCAAATTTTATATGGGAAGCCGAATTTATAACAATTTGGAACATATCAAAAATTGGAAAGTATTCAAGCCACAGTGGCAGTGAGATGAGACTTCATTCACTGCTTGCATTTAGAGGGGAATGGGAGAAACTGAGCAATGGGTTTGTTCCTCTCTGGATCTCTTCTTTCTAACATACTCTGGTGTACCTCAATTCCACAAAAGCCATGTGATCAGTCTCCCTAACCACAGTCCTGTCTTCCTTCACCCCAAGCTAAAACAGCTGTATATTACAACCCTGTTTATTTTTAGAAAGATCTTGAGTCCTTTTTTGGTTGTTTTTTTTTGTTGTTGTTTATTTGTTTGGTTTTGTTTTCTTTTTACTTTCACACTCCAATAAACCTAACCTAACCCACTTTCAATACACTAAGACAACTTAACTTGTCCATACAAGGATAATGTATTTTAATACAATGTACACTTGTACTGATTTTTTCAAATGCTGTACATGTAGTCAAATCTTGAGAAAAGTAAACCAACTTTATCTTCGTGGTCTATACCAAATTCCATAAACACAACAGAACCCAGAACAACAGCAAAACCTCAAATTGTTCTTTTTCTGAAAATGGATATTAATGTCCAATATATATTTTTTTATTTAGAGAATGTATGCAGACTTTTTCGATAGTATTCTCAAGAGTAACACATTTCAAAAGTCTTCTGAAGAAGTCTACATCCTGGTAATTGCCTTGAGGAAGGCTTTGGTTTTGTTGCTGTTGTTGTAACCAGGTTGTTACATCTTTTAGGGAAAAAAAAATATCCTCCTTAAGTAGAGCTTACAAAAGGCTGCTGAAACAAAACTGCCTTCTTAGCAAATCCAAAGGGTTGTGCATATATACAGCATTGTTTGCATGGAATGTAAAGACAGTGGATGTGGGAATAGATCTGGCAGCAGGAAGGAACTGTCAATGTGGAAAACACTATGCACCTCACAGAGGGAAAACATTCGTGATTATCCAGACTCATCTTTCCCAAGTCCTTCTATGCCTCTTTCAATACCTGCATCTTCCCACCACCTCTATGTGATCTCAACTTATGTCCTTCCCAGACACCTCTCATCAAGGTCATTCAAATCCCCCGTGTTCCCTCTCTATCTCAGTCCTATTTTCATCTCGCAGTCCCTGTCCTGTCGGCCCAAAGCTGCTAACACTGTAAGACACTCACAGCTGCTTCTTCAGCATTGCCCAATTTTGGGAATGAGAAAATGACCCCTCTATATGTATTTCTAAAACAATATTTGCTCTCCCTATTTCTTTCCCCAACAGTTCTCTAGGGAATATTTTTAATGCCAAGTAGCACCCTAAAAAACATTCCTCAGACATTAATCAAATTATTGATAGTTTGTACTCGCTGAGTTAAAAAAGGATATTTTCCTGGAGTTTAATGACAAGGAATTTGTGAAAACTTTAAAAATTCCCTTTCTGATTTGGAACAAATTTTTCCCTGAAAATTGATTTACAGTGATTAGTAGTGAGGTGACATAAATAATTTATGGGGAATCTGTTTTGTTCTGGGGCAGCTGGCAAGTACAGCAGGCATGAGTGGCTAAAAAGTTCCTAGCAGTCTCAAACAATGTCCCAGGTACTCTCTATAACAGCATCAAGGGTGTATTGACATTCAAATGTACATGTTCAGGTTGCTTAAAAAAGGAAAGAAAAGAAAATAAACGCAGAACAAAGCATTTTATGCACCAACAAGAACAAGGTGACATGACCACATAGCATATCCCAGAGGTGGCTGCCAGGAGAACTATGACTGACTTTACAAGCACGGGGCCCATAACAAAACAATGGTAGTGTTTTATTTTAATTATGGGTATGAATGTGTTTCATTTATTCTTTCAGTGGCTTCAGTCTCGTATTAGTCACTAGGGCCATAAGATATGTAGTATGGCTTATAATACACAGTGTTCTTTGTTGCTCTTGGAGTAATCAGGAGGTTGCTCATGCAGCGTATTGTGCAAATATGTTCGGCAATCCTACTGTTACATTACCAAAAACTGTGGTAAGTGTTTAAAATACATCATGTTTGGTACCACTGTGTTGCTATGACTCCTCAAGCAGACAAGATTAAATTCCAGAGCAAATGGTTCAGCAGGAACAGTATGCAGTGTGTGCTCCCTGTCACCTCAGCTGATACGCCGCTGTACCTCTTGGCACCAAGAGAACTCCCCATGCAGAAAACGATCCAGACCATTTACTTTAGAGACCTAAGGCAGATGCAGCAACACTTGAAACGTAGTTCCTTCACCTCAGCAGGGCTGCTGAAATTGTCTGAATTTTATGACTAGGTTCCAAATTCAAAAAACTTTGTAGTAGTGGTTGTAAAGGCAATGTTCCTGAAGTGGTTATTAAAAATCAGCTCCAGGAAACTGCACTGTTGCTCTTCTCTTGGGATCAAACTATTCTCCATTGGAAAGGCTTTCCTCCAGAACTACTTGTAACCGGTTTTACAGTGTGTCCCTAATGTGGATTTCACAATGTGATACTCTGGGGTATGTTTGTGGTTGTGAGACCTTGGGGTATTTAATACATTTTTCTTGAAAAAAAATCACAAGCGCTTAAGTGAAACTGAGGCATGCCTTGTGCTGGCTGAAGACCTAAGCATCTGGCACCAGACCCGTGGCTCTTCTTGCTTGCAGGCTTTCTGCCCCTGTTTCTAGTTGTGTGCTGCATCTAGATGGTTGTGAGGTGCTGTTTATTGCTACACTTAAGGAACTGAACTTAAAGAATAACATAAATGTTCAGGTGAAAGTTGCCTTCTCAAAAGGTTTTGGAAACACTGTACTGGACAACCATCTGAAAGGGGAAATGTTCCTGCTGATCTTCTAATATAATGAGTGGGCAGTAGTGCTTAATGTGGAGACTGAGTCCTGCTTATGCATAGCCTTCCTCGTCCTTGAGGTCCCTGTTGTCTGGCTCCTGAATGGGCTGAATTGTCTCACAGGATTTCTCATAATTCCTGAATGGTCAAGGGAGAGAGGCTGATCCTTCAAAGCCATGCTTTTGTGCATGAAAGTTGTGCAAGAAACTTTAGTGTTTTCCGTAGCTGCTCTGAACCACTGTGGTTTCCTTGCTGTGGCTCTGCAGCTCTGTCCTCAAGCCTGGAGAGTGGATGGTTTGGGTGCTAGAAAAATAATCTTTGCTTACATCTTTTTCTTTAATTTGAAGAAACAATTACTGTTGGATATATTGAGATATTTTTGCTTCTTGTTATTGTTGTTGAAAAGTCATATGTAAAGTCATAAAGGTCAAGAAAGTCACACTCAGAGTGACAGATCCATGAAAAAGTTAGTAAAACTTGGTAATCGGCTCAGTACTCTATAGTGATTCAGATTCTGTGTGTCTGCTCCTGTATATTACCATTTTAATTGCTATACATGAGACTATATAATATATTCAGTAAGGCATGATGCCGAATAATGAAACATTTCATTACAGAAGCATAAGCTTCTTCATTATATTGTCATGGGAATAGATTTGTTCTATTATAATTGTTTTTATATTTCAAAAAAAAAAAAAAAACCCTCAGATATATTAAGCTTTAGTACATTAATTAGATTGTACTTTACAGTACCTGTATGTGTGATTTTCTTTCTGTTCACAGCTGGCAGATGGTGTGGAGCATATAGTTCTGCTATTAAGAGCTGAGGAATTTTAAAGAGGTGAGCACAACTGTGTGTATTGCTCTTTGTTGCCTTTTCATTATGTCTGCAACATTTGTCTGTCTTCTGTTATTTTATTTTTTCCTTCTTTTTTTAACTTTATCTTTTTTATTTAGCTGCTTTTGCAATTGGGTCCATCATATTACTTCCAGTAAGTCAGCGTGAACTTCCTTAACCACTGCATTAAGTTTTGTGTACTTGAACACAGTGAATTTCCATCTATATTGGATTTCATTAACTTCACTGGATTCTAGACACATACAAAGTTAATCATGTTGTCAAATGTTCATTTGAATAAGCCTATGGACACATAAAATGCCACAACAGGGCAGACAAGATGATGCATTCAGAGGCTGTCAGTCAGG
Organism: Tringa tobata; assembly: GCA_033628505.1. Taxonomy (NCBI): domain Eukaryota; kingdom Metazoa; phylum Chordata; class Aves; order Charadriiformes; family Scolopacidae; genus Tringa; species Tringa tobata. The sequence goes on from JAHREE010000215.1 coordinate 3,509,869, forward strand.
TACTCAATAGTGACTGACCGTATGCATTTCCCCTTTATATAATAAATTTATAGTCTCAGTATTCAACCATTTCATAAAGAACAACTGATTCATAGGTAATTTTTGAGTGCTACAAAGTCATTTGTATCCCAAAAATAACTCTCAAACTTATTTGCAAATGGTGGTTTCGATGAGTCTTAAATTTAAATAAAACATGAGGGATATATGTTCTAAGATATGATCTTCTGGGTAAAAAAGATAATTATCAGATAATTAGAATATACTGCTTTCTTGCAAATGTAGTAAAATAATAATGGAGTAGAAAATATAAGACCTCTGAAGTTTCATAGATACTCATTGCAAATTGTGTACCAATATAAGCGTGTAATAACAATACTCCCAATATTTCCTGGGAATTAATTTCAATTTGAAAAATATTAACATATTCATAATAAAAATTATGATCTATTATTAATGACTAGTGCTAAACTTGTTACCCAACAAAATACCTTACATTTATTAACAAAACTGAATACATATACAGCATCTAACACTTTGGAAATCAGGAATAATAACAAGCAGATTTTACATTTTTAGCTGGAAGAGTTCTGTGTATGTCTTGATTAGATTATTATCATGAAAGATTACCTCCCAAAGCCAATAGCTTTACCTACTGATGGTCTTCATTAAGACGAGAATGAAGAAAAACATGCTTGTAGTCTACTAAGTACTAGTTCCTAAATTCTTTAAGAAAAGTCCAACGCCAAGATAAAATGTCTAAGACTAGGAGTTTTAAGGCCATATTTTTAATGGTAGGAGCTTAAGTTAAATAAGCAATGAGTAATCTCAACAAGGCAGACCAGGACACTATTTTCAGATGGTCAGGCACTCAGTCAATGTAGAGAAAAAGGTGTCCTCAGATATGAGTCTGAAGGTCTTTGCCTCATCTCGTCTTCCTCCTCAGCCATGCAGAGAGCCCAAGTACCTTTGTGGGGTGAGAGATGCAGCAGGTGATCCTGTGCACTTTAGGCACTATAGAAATGTTCAATGTATAGAAGTTCAAAACAGAAACACCACCTTGACGCATGCGCCTGCCATTTCTGAGTATCGTGCCCTGGTTAGTAGGAATGAGTGAACGATCCTTATCCACCTAAGCATTCATTGTGATGGCTAAGTGTGTTCCTGATGCAATGCTAAGTGATCCAATGCCCAATGTCAGATCCAGATGGCCTGAAGAACAGCGAGAAGACCCCCCCCACCATACAGTCTGCAATCTACCTGAGATTTGTAAAAGTCTGTGGTTGTTGGTAGGAAACTCCTCTGTCTCTAACAGGTGCTGGAAATGCCATCAAGTCTCTGGAAAAACAATACAGTCATTTTGAGGGGGACAACGAGGGACTGAAGGATGCACAGAAGAACAGTTATCTATTTTTTCTGGTGAGGCTGGGTAGATGACAAATGCCCAGAACCTCTTCCCCATTCATTTTTCTCCTAACTAGCCATGAATTCTTATGACCAGAAGGAACTGTCAGCCATAAACTACTACTGCAGTCCTTGAAATGCACCTAAAAGTTCTTTGGTATGTGAAAGGATAGAAAAGGAATTAATTCAGAACACTGGTTACTTGATTTCTTTGAATACTTTCTTAATAATTAGTTAGTGGATAAAACTTTCCTGGTGTTTGCTCTGTCATAAGCTAAGTACTTTCCCAGGAAAGATGAAATTAATTTTTTCAAAAGTCCCACATAAAGGAGTACAACATTTCCAGATAGCAGGAAATATAGCAAAAAGAGATCACAAAATGAGACATAGAACAATTTTCACATAACAACCAAATCTCTTACCCTAAAAATCTACAAAATCAGCCTCTATTCAAAACTATCCTGAATAACAGCATCAACAACAACAAACATTTTCTCTAAAGAACTCTGATTAGAGTACATATTATTCCCTCTGTTGATTAATTGAACTGGTATTTTGATTACATTTAATTGTACACATTAAATAAGTTAATGCTGCACAGTGATACACCAATGCATACAGAGGGCTTTTTAATTTGATGTAAACAATCATAGCCTGAATCACACAAAGCATTGAAACATTCACCTTCTTTATTTATTTTTTTTTTCTCAGTAGATAATATTTCCCTTCATATATTTTGAAAATCATGGTTTTGGTTCAGGTTATAGAAGCATTCTTACAATATAACTTTCGAGGTTTTTGATTGCATTGCAGGACAGGCTTTTCAGAGCTCCAGCCGTAGACTCTGAACCACCTTTCTCCTCAATTCTCTCGCCAATGCTTATCTGCTCCAAGGGGTATTACAATCAGGAATGAGGAAAGGAGGAGGTTGCAACAGTAGGAATAATGAGAGTGAAGAGTATCTTGCAGGTCTACTTTGAAACTTCACATTTTACACGTTTGAGATCAGATCATTTACCCAGGACAGTTTAAACGTGATGGGTATTTTACAATAAACAATGGTGGGTTTAAATCTATTTGCTATCCTTATTGTTTTCTAGATTGTATCAACCAGCATAAATACACATGTTAAGTTTAAAATATTTAAGTAAACGCAACTTTCCAAACCACATTTTGGTTCAGTTTTGTAAGATTCAGGCCTTACTTTGTAGACTGTTACAAATATTCTAGTTTCTACTGTAATGCTACTCAAGGTAAAAATACATTTCTCAGTTAGACCACAAAAGCATTTTGCAAATATGTATTTATCTAACCAAAAAGAAAAGTTAAAGGCTGGGAGAGAGGTATAATGTAGAAATATAACTGCAACATGAGAAAGATAGTTCAACGCTTCAAGTAAACTGGAAGGTGCCTTTGTTAAAGTCTGGAGGTGAATTAGTAGTATTCAGCACTATTCTGAAAGTCCCTCCAGTATACATATAAACACAGCTGATTCTATAGTACATTTAAAACTCGAGGAAGGAAAGCCTCTCAAATATTATGAGTAACTCAGAAAAAAATGTTAATTTGTAATAAATAAATAAATATATACATACGTTTCTAAAAAGCTTATGTGCTCTCTTAAGCAGAAGTGGAACAAAGGAAAAAACATCATGAACTAAAATCTGCTTAATAGAAGGTAACTCAAGTTTTTTAACAAGATGAAAAAAGAGATAAAGGAATACAGAACAGCAGGCACAGCAGGCACATATGCACAAGTGCAAGAATGAACATGTCATGAAAGGAAAATATCATAATAAATAACATATTGCTGGGGCCAACTTTTTTTTACAAAACTAATAGGAATCAATTAATCACTAATAAGGTAACGGATTATTTTAAAACACACAAATAATAATTTTTAAAAATGTTTAATTTTTTACAACTCTTTAGCAAGCAGACATAGCTGAAATTAACGTTGTCAGAATAGCTTGGTATCCATTCCCAGACCTGATAAAACAGTTCTGTCAATATCTAGTGAGCTGCAGTCCAAAAATGCAAGAGGTGGAAGAAAAGACATATAGTGCATTAGAGGGATTCAGAAGCATTGCCTGGACATGCAGGGAGGTGTCAGGAAAGCCAAAGCTCAACTGGACTTGATAGATATACAGGAAGAAGAGCTTGTACATTAGTAGTAAAAGACTGAACAAGGAAAATGTGGAACTTTTGCTGAATGGGAAGGATGATTCAGTGCCAAGGGAGACAAATAAGGCCAAGGAACTTAGTGCCCCATTTGCCTCAGTCTTCTCCAATTATCAAAGAGGACTTCAGTGATTTTTCTTTATGTCCATGGGAACAAAGACCATATTTATATTTTTAGTAGTAAAATTACAGTTTGGAATTATGAAGACAGGAAACTGTTACCCAAAGTCTTAACCCCCCAAATATTCACCCTTTCCTTATGTGCTTTACCACAATTTTTGTACCACAAGGTTTGTGATGCATGCAGTTAAGAGTCGCTTGGCAAAGTTAATGAGGAGAGTTAGGTTCCCTGTCTGTTCCTCTTCTCTGAAACAAGAAATTAGTGAATTCATCCTCATATTTTTGATGGGCAAAAATCATTCATATCTGAAGCTGTCAGCCTTCAACCAGGGATGTCAGAAGAAGAGGTCATGAGCGCTATGAGGGCTGATTATGTCAGAACCTTGTTCCAGGAGCAGACGAAGAACCCCAGTGAGGAAACCACAGGGTTTATGAAAGTCGTTGAGGAAGCACTTTCCCAGTGGATGGGCATTTCATTAACACCTCTTTTTGAAGGGCAAAATGACATCCTGGCTACAGTATGCTGAGGTCTTGACCCTCCTCAAGAAACCATCTAATTACTATCCTCTGTCAAACCTCCCTTTTTGGAGAAGGTGATTAAGGAGGCAGTTGCTAAGCAACTTCAGGAGCACCTGGACAAAGTGGGATTTTTAGACTTCTTCCAATCTTCAAGTAATGGTTTCCAGACAAGTTTTTATAACTGTGTTAGCTTCATATTTCATAATACTGCTCTTGGGACACTAATGAAATATTGCTTTATATCAGCTCTGTTAATGTCTTTCACATATATTTCAGTTATTGATGATTCAAGTCATCTTATGCTGAGTAACAGAAGGATCATGTTATTACTAGAATTTTATAAAGAACATATGCATATGAAATCAAACATATTTTACTTATATTCATGAGAAGCAAAACTCACCTTGAAGAACAGATAATGATTTTATTCATATTCATCTCCATGTTTCTCCCTAAATCCCAGATATCAAATATACAAATCTCCTAGCTTCAGTCAAGAAAAAAGAAAAACCGAAATTGTATCACCATCAGGACTTCAAATAATGAAGCCATGAATATAAAGATCTGTGATAAATGAATTTCTAATAACAACAAGGTTTCTAATAACAGCAGGAATCAGATTATGAGAACATAAAATGTAAGCTTCATGTATGAATGGTTTAAAGAACTACAACCTTATGTTTTCTTTATTGCTTAAAATGAAGAATGATGCAGACTATAGCTGTCAGAAGTTATTCTGTGGACCTGCCAAACCTACTGCTTTCACAGAGCCCAGGGCTCAGCTGCAAAATTGTGGCTAAGTAATTAACTGTATCCCACAAAAATCAAACAAATGAACAAACTGACATAGAAGCTTCCCCCAGAAAACCTGTCCAAGTTGGAAACACTCTGATAATATGAAATATCTAGGTTTGTTTACATAGCTTAATATATCTATGTATAGACATATTCTGCCTGATGTGAAAGAGTTGGTCGTTTTTCATTACCTAATTAACTGAAACAGAGATATAAAGAGATTTTTCTTGCAAAAAGAAGGTGTTTCTAGAAACCTATTCTTCTTGGCTCCAGCAAGACACAGTCAATCTGGTGCTGTTCCAATAGCAAGAAAATCCTCTCTCTAAGTTCAGATGACTTGTCTGTGAGAAGCAGCTGAGGCGAACTCCGAAAGGGTTAATAAAAGGTAGTGCCAGTGTGTAATTTCAGCTCTTTTGCCCTCCTGTATTGACTTTCTCTAATATCAAGTTTCTATTACATACCCAGATTTATGCCGCAGCTCCGAGCATCACGAGCATAAATCAACGGGTGGGAGCAGCCAGCAGAGGCAGACAGGGAAATTGTTTTTAAGTTCCACGGATGTTCGGTTCTGAGTCTGAAACTCTAGCAATGCTTGTGAACTTATGACCGCGGAAAGCAGTGTCGGTCGGGGAGCTCAGCCCCCTTCCTGTAGCAGGCCAACCTCTCCACTGCTTAAGCTGCTGAGGAAGTTGCAGGGAAGACACAGGAGGATGGAGCAGAGCGGAGGGAAACAGTAGGCAGCCAAGGCACAAAAGCACCATGGAACAGCTCTTTCTTCTGTCACAGCTCCCAGCGTGGAAGGTGGAAGTATCTGAACACTCATTGTCCCTTGAGGAGCCTGGGAAAGTGATCATTTTTTCCGTTTTCAGCACTTTTCAGCAATGAATTCGATACTGAGAAAGAAATTTAAGATGCAGAAAAGCAATTTTTAATATTTTTCTTTCCTGACAGAACATAGAAAATAAGGCTATTCAGAGAGTTTCTTCAATACCCAGACTAGGATCAGTACAGACGTCTTTCTGCTTGTCTTTCTGTTTGACTTCAGAGGATCTCACTTCAGGCAACAGGACACCAGAAAAATATCCAGTATTTTCTGGAGGAAGTGTAACAATGAAGAAGAGCTATTTGCTTTTCTGAGTTAAATGTGCAATTCCTATATACCTGTTTGTTAATGGTACCGCTTTACCCATTCCTGATTATCATACCTTCAGTAACTTTCAGAATAACTCCCAGCCAGGAGGGTGCTAGGCAGATCAGTGGTCCTTCCATTCTGAAGAGCTAAAAGCCATAGGCTGATGTAGATCATTCACGTCTATCTAGCAGGAAAGTTCCTCTCTCCAGCATGTCCCACCAGCCTGGTACCCCAACTGTAGCAATACAGAGATCCACTAGAATGAAGCATGATTGCACGTCCGCACATAAATATTCATTTCTTTTGCATCAAATTCAGGATAACTTAGGGTACAAGCACAGACCTGAGATTTTTCCTACCATGGACTCCAGGCCCAGCCACAGTAAGCACTCTTGGCCTCCACAGCAAAAATGTAAGCACAAATGTAAGCTCAGAGGGAATCTTCATGTCCTGGAGGGAATGAGAGGAAGAGAGTGATAGTAGCAGAAAGGCATTGTCACAGACTTCACTAAAGATAAAGAGACTTTCTTTGGATCTTTGTGATTCCCTCTGTTCTGAGGTGTTCTGAACCCTTCCTGGCATTGTGCATGACCAATATTCTAACACATTATATCTCTTATCTATCATTAGTGTGAGGATCTTTCTGCCTGTCTATGAATTAATTCCAGTTTGACAGGATGGATTTCTTTTGGGGAAAGAAGCACTGCTTTGGGGGCGCGTTGCCATTTTATGTTTCTTTATCCAAGGTATCAGTCAGGTAAATTGAAATTAACCCACACTTCCTCCTTGGGCCAACACACCTTCTGACAGTGCCCAAATGCATCTGCACCACGGGGGGTTTGGTTTGTTGTTTGGGTGTTTTTTTTTTCTTTTCCAGAGAGGAGCTGTGGCATTTTTCACAAGCATGCAATTCCCTGCTCTATATGTACAACTAACCCTAGTCGTAGCTGACTAAAGAAGGCAAAGAGGCAGGGNCTCTATATGTACAACTAACCCTAGTCGTAGCTGACTAAAGAAGGCAAAGAGGCAAGGTTACCCTTAGTTCCCTGGTGACTGTGGAGTTAGAAATAATTCCCTTTAAAGAGTGGCTCTGGGCAGTACCTGTGGTGAATGATCCAGCCTCCTTTTGCCCATGGAAATCCAGGCAGGAAAACACTTTCAAGTTCAACTTGTTCTCATGCTCCTTTCCCACCTTCAAGGTAGATATTCCAGCTGGTCACTATTGTACAGTGCCATCCCCTTTAAACAGTCTTTCCAAATATAAAACTATCAAAACTTCCCAAATTCCTAGAGAAAGTTTGTCTTCAATGAATTACCATTTTTCCACCCAAGGAATTGTTGCAAATAACGCTTACCTCTTGTGCCTCTCTGTTTTACTTAGTTAAGCACTTCAGACTCATTATGCTTCAGTTTTCTGGAATGAAAAAGCAGCAATACAGCATCTTATTTCCTAAGACCATTGCAGAGTTTATATAACATTTACACCCAGAAGATATAAAACTCTGTAAATATTAAATATATGGCCTTACATTTGTAATACTTGTTCTGGAAGAGACATTTTCTTCTTATTGCCATCCAGCATCAAGCTGAAAACAATTCTTAAAAATTAATGGCCTATGCTAAATAGATACTGAAGGATCAGTGTCTAATTTTAGCTAGACTATATTATAATAAGTAATTATTTTCTCTCATATCATGTTTATATAGCATGACCAAGTTTAAATACCTGATTTAGTAAGGCCCTGAAATGAATAATATAGCTTCTTGAAGGATGAGTGAAAATCCTTGAGTTACGTGTTGAAAACTTGCACAGAAGTTTCTCTCCATCTATTCAAGCTCCACATGGATGAACTGACATCTGGGCTAATGCACTGGGGAAGTACCTAGAGAAAACCATGTCTTTTAACAGCTTTTTGTATCACAAGGTTTTAAAGCAAACTACCCCTTTCCCTAGAACATTTCTCCGGATTTTCTGTCTGGTCAGCAAGACAAGCAGGTTACAGTGGTTTTTACTGCCTTGGTGAGGAATGGATGTACACAATGGTACTGAGAGTCCATCCAGCTCAGGACCTTTCTCGATGAGTTCACTGGACACGTACGCTGCCAGCAGTGACATCTCCTTTCTAGAAGAAGAAATGAGATCAGATGTAAAATCCAGTATGGTGTAATGGCAGTGAAGGTTTCAGTATCTGGCCCTCAGAGTCTTTTAAAGGTCTCTTGGCATCAGATTCTCCTTACTTCTAAAAACATGGTTCTTGAAAGCTGCTCTTGCTGTGGTAATTCCTAGATAAAATGCTAAAGAGCTGGTGCATGGCTGTCTGAACCTGCATCAATAACCGTTCATTGCCAAGAAGTCTAGAGCATTCATAATGCTTTTTTTTTTTGATCTCGTTAGCTTCAAAATGCCTTGTAATGATACTATTTTTATGTATCAGTGCACAGAGATCTTACCGCGGAGCATAACTCCAATATAAAATACTCTATTCAAATACAGAGCAAAGAGATGGCTTTTCCCCAAAGAGATCGCATCTGAATATTACAGATAAGTGAAGTATAGACATAAATATAGGTGAAATAAAATATTGGTCAGCCTAGAAGTTTGCATTCTCATAGCATTAGCAGCTTGATCGCTGTTTTGGGAGGAGGGAGGAGATGTAGTGAATACAAGTAGTGTTTACATATATTTTCTGCATTTTTCCGTGTGTCCCCATTTATAAGAAATGCATACTTTGGACAATAAATTTTCTCACTTGCATGGCTACATTTTTATATTTTACTTTGAGTTTTTAGCAGGCAAAAAAATATTGGATGGTAGCAGAACTGATGCAAAACTAAATAAAGACAAACATATTACATATGTATGTATTTACCTATTCAGTATATATGGTCTTTTATAGAGACTGCCAGAGCAGTTTTCTCTTCCTAAGCAGCTTTCACAAGTAGTTTCATTGGATTTTCACTACAGTACCAGCCAGTCCAGGCAAGTGACATTATCAGTCTCACAGTAATGTGAATGAGATTACATGTGATAATGTCAAACAGCAAATGTTGAGGTACCCAATTCAATCTGGTGTAACTTGATTTTGAGAAAAAATACACTGGAATCCAAACCTATGTCTAGACATTATAGCCAAATGTCTTTGTCTTTGATTTTTTTTAATCTTTTAAATTGTTTCAGAACAGATTAAATGTACAATAATCATAACATCTATGTAAAATCCACATCTGAAACTGACTGATATTGATGACTGCATCTAGTTCTTAACATTCTGGATAACACAAATGCATTGACTGTATAACACTGTCATATGAATTCTGACAAAATATTGTTATATTAGAATTTTTTTGATTAATTGAAAAATTGGGAATAATAACAACACGTTTTAAAAATTCTCATTTTCAGAGAAATTCTGAAGCTCTAATACTTTTGCTAGCCAAAACTCCAAGATGTTGGCAAAACTTGTAATCGAAGTGAAAGAACATGAAGAAAAATGTTGATTAAAAGAAACAAAATCTCATCAAAATGCTTCAAGGGGAAAATCGGTTCTTGTTATCTTTATCAATGTGAGAGAATAATTTAGAACTATTCATACAGTTCACTTTGGCAAGAGCTTTTAGGGATCACATAAAGAATAACATACACTTCCTTTCCCGGATCATACACAGTGACCAGTAACAATGAATTCAAATGTAGACAAAAAATTTGCTTCAATCTATGGTTCACAAAGAAGCCTTTCTATATATGATATGAAATTAATCCCAGAAGAATGTACAACTTTTTGTTTTTCATGGTCTTTGATGCAGGGACAAATGTAAAGGACAATAAAAGCTGTGATATTTTGAAAGGAGACCCATAATACTGAAAGGTTACCATTTTCTTTTTTTTTTTTTTCTCTCCAGAAAAAACATATGAAATAATACGGACTTAAAATTCTACCCATACAAATAGGAAAAAATATAATTTGCAGTTGAAATTACACTGGAGTGTTCAAGGCGAGTTGGATGGGGCTTTGAGCAACCTGGTCTAGTGGGAGGTGTTCCTGCTGGTGGCAGGGAGGTTGGAACTAGATGATCTTTAAGGCCCCTTCCAACCCAAATTATTCCATGATTCTATGATTCTATATTCATTTTCTGTTACTCTATATAAAATACTAAAAATAAAACAATTTGCATTAAAAGCACCAAAACCTTAAATTTCTGTTTCAGTACAAACTCCAACATAGATTTAACTAGGATTATTAGTGGCACTCCTGTAACATAGTAGATGTTACTATTTTTTTGCTGCCCTGTTTTGCCTTTTCTGCTACTATCTGCTACTACAGTTCTGCCTGTAGCTACTATCTACAGAAGGCATATCCTGCATATTCAGACATCAGATATAGGTAAATCAATCTAAGCAATTTTGATAAGAAAGGACAAGAGGAAAAAAAAATATATACTCCAGACTCCCTCTGCACAGAGAATTTTGAAGAATTTATTGCAGAAAAGCAACAATGTAGACCAAAAATCTCAGTCCATCCATTTCCTCATCATCAGTTTTACTCCTAAGTATCAAATACCTTAAGGGAAAGGAAAAGCAGACCAAGAACAGAAATGTCATAAACCCTGAATAAAATGAAAATTGCTATTAGCAGTGTTTTTCCCCCCATTCCCAGAAGAGGGAATATTTTTTAATCCTTTTTAAGGATGAACTCATGCAGATCTAATGATGCTGATTCACAGACACACTGAGGTAATGCACTTCGGATAAGGAGGACATTGCATCATTTCAGAAGGTCTCACAATGTAAATATTAAAGGGAATTTCACCATGGCATCAACTTTTACTGTAATCAAAGACTCCAAGGTATGATTACAGTTAAGCAGGTCACACAGTGATAGAGACTCACTGAGGCAGTAAGATGGTCCTGATCTAAAGAACATAAAGCAGGAGACACAAGCCAATTCTTTTACTGTATAATAGCACATAATGTTATATTATATCTTTAAAAATATCAATTTAAGTTGTGGTTCAGCCAACTGTTTCTGGTTAAGGAGAAAAAAACCTAACATGAGGACTGCACATATTTATATCAAAGTTAAACACTGTGGAAAGAGGCTGTAAAATGAGATTTTTTCCTCACAGGACAGCATAAGTAGCAATTAACTGAAGTGTGCAAACAAAGTGCATTGTTTAAAGACCTGTGGTTTTTTATGTGCTACAGTTCATATTTGGAAGGAAGCAAGAAATCCCATGGTTCTGATGCTTATTTTTAAAAAATGAACTCAGGAAGAGAATATGGCATGTAAACATGTGTCTCTTTCCTTGGGAGGGCAAAGATAGCTCCTGGAGGTACTGTCTGTTTATCTTTTTTTATAGAGTCCTGACCTGGACCTGCCACAGGCTGCTTCCACCAAGGCCTGTGATTCCTCCCCTCTCTCAGGGGACAACCGGGTGTGAAATGGAGAGTTTTATTTATGTAGGGTACGCAGCTGTTGTGAAATATAAACACTGCTCCACCTAGAAGTTGGAAAAAGCAGCTTAAAACTTAAGATACGGAGATCTGGGTCAGCCCTTCCTCCCTGTGGGCATCCCTCTAGGCCAGGCTTACACACACTGTGCTCCAGCATCCCTGCACTTGAGCTATTGCTGTTGATGAAGGAGACCTGTACCCACCACCCAGGCACAGGCATCACTGCTGGGCCAAGTAACAGGCAACTTGTTTGCAAGAAAAGTTCGCATGACACTTCCCAAACTTCACTCTTTCTTTTTATGTGTTCTTTATTTTATCACATTTGTTATATAAAATCATAAAATGTTCAAACACTTGAGGATAACCCCACAAAACCCAACTGACTCACTGGCTAGAGAAGTAAGATCATTACTTGATTGCTTGGTTGGTTTTTTTCCTGCACAAATGCTTGTTTTCCAGCTTCTCCCCACCTCCCCCCACCCCGATATATATGCTGGGTAAATCTTCAGGAACTAGAGTCAGGATTTCCTGTCATATAATAGTCTTATTCCTATTGAAAAGTCCTAAAATTTCTGTGGATTTTCAATTCAATGGCATACTCTTTACGGTCCGCTTTGCATCTGGTAGCCAACATGCTCATGCATGGTCATGCACTGTGGTCCTGCAATGAGTCTGAGGCATTTCCAGCAGTGCCGGGCTTGCTCTGTGGGTTTATACAATGCCAAGTTGTATTTCATAGCCCTGTTGAGGGGACTATATAGTCCTATGGATTACAAACCCTTCAAAAACAGTGTGCCTAACAGATTTAAGCAGGGCATTGATGCGCACTCCAACTAGTTCAAATATATCTAACATGGGGCTGCTCTGGACAGACTTTCTGTGCTTTATTACAATAGAGAGTAAAATCTGAATCCACATTTTTAACTTGCTGGTTCACTCCCGTGATTCCTATATATGCAACATCACCATTTCTCTGGGCCAGCCCCTGCACTAGCTTGTACATTGGGGGTGAAGTCTGGAGCTCTGCTTTCTCTCTTGTGTTTTGTAAGCCATTGGATCTTGTGTCTCCTCTCCACTAAGTATTCTGCATACTTCCTAGTCCTGCTGGGTGTATGGGGATAGCGCTGAGGTTTCGGCTACACACTCTCCTGGCACTCAGGAGCCCCTTCCCAGATTACCTAGAGCTGTGTTTTGTAGTGTAAGAAGCTGGAATACGAGAACGATTTATTCCTGATTCTCTTATCCTCCCATTGTCTACAAGTAAAGGATTGCCCATCATCCAGCTGTTCATGGTGACTCCTGCCAGGGTAAAGAACTTAGACAGATTCTGAGTACCACAGCACCAGGAATTCCTCCTTCTCGCTACAAAGGCTCATCTTTACTAATTACTAATACACACTGAATTGTGTAAATAGAGCAATGTTTTGATTATTTCTTTTTGCCTGTTCTTTGACGAAATCTATATCTATGAAGGGACACTTAATACGTTTGTATCTGAAAGAAATTTTCATTTATTCTACTCTGAAAGTGAAACACCGTCTCTCACAGATCCTTCCAAAAACCTTCCTTGTTTTATTTCCCCAAGAAAAGCTCTGTTTATCTGTTTCCAAACTTCATCTTGGTGATAGCCGTCTATAAGAAAAAACTGGCCTGCTTATTTAAGCTCTGTCATTGTATACAAAATGAAAGCTTTTATTGTATCACATTACATATATGGTGAGGTAGGAGTGAGAGTGTATAAAAGAAGTCCAGTATCTACATTTGTTCATTCATTGCATCACCGTATTTAGTTGCCTATTCACACGAAACAATAATGCTTTTGTATAAATCTGATGTTTAAAATCTAGTCTAGCATGTAATGCTTATTCTGTTATTTTCATTTTCTTAATGCTTGCTGTACATTTTGCAGAGATATGAAAGCGTCTTACCATTTGTCTTAACATCTGGTCGGGAGAGGCTTTTCCAGGGAAGAAGGGATAATAATGTGGTGTGAAAAGAAATGTGTACGAGTGTCACACACCGAGCTCTGATAGAAGTGATGTGTTTGAAGCCACTCAGCTTTATTTGTTATTAGTGTGCCAAGGGGTCTCTTTTGTGCACACTGAATCCTAGCAGTGTCAATGTACTTATCTAAGTGCGTTTGTATGCCAGAGAATTACACAGTGGTATGTGGTGGTGATAAAACTGGTTAGACTCTATATCTCTGCCTAGTTAGAAACAATTTTGAAAGTTTCTCCTTTTTTCATTAGAAGAAAGTTTACCTAAGAATAAAAGTTTTGATGATAATTGAAATAGGTGTTTCCTATCAAATTACTCAGTAACATAAGAAGACATGAGAACCACTGTCAAATATTTGTGTGTCTAATTTTCCTAATGTTAAGTTAAAGTAAAAGCAGAGGTGCTTACACTGTTCTCCTGCCTTCACTATATCTTTCATTGTAAAGCACTTGCCTCAGACTGTCCCCAGGTTTGTCCTGCCTGCCTTCCTCTTACAAGTTTTGAAGGAAAAGAATAGCACTGCCTGGAGAGGGCTGCAGAGCCCAGGCGATTAGTCCGGCAGAGACTGTCCTCAGGGACAAGTATTCCAGTTTTTAAAGCTATTTTCAGATTAAATGACCATCCCAAGCTGGCTCTTTCCTGCACCATCATTGCAGACTTTCATCTACCTCAGTTAGGACCATTAAACATGCAGAGCCTGTCTGGGTATACTGTCTGTTCAGTGCACAGCTTGTCACACGTACTCCAGTATCAGAAAACTCACGTCCCACAAATTTACTTCCAAAGAATTACTTTTTATCTTTTGGCTTTTTACAAAAAGCAGCCTTTTGCCTCTGGAGGTTCCCTGCCAAGCTGCAAACTCTAGCTCTTATCTGATATCTTTTCTCTGAAAATCAGCTGTTGGCCTTCTGGATCTAAAGCTGAGGGGGTGTAAATCGGCGCAGCTCATAGTGTTAGCCAGGCCCCCCTTGTGGAGGCAGAGGTCATCACCCATAACACAAGCCCAGCCCTCGGACAAGGGTTCACCATGGAATAGCATCTGCTGCTTTATGCTTTTCCTGTATCCACTTGCTTTTACGGGAGCACTTTACTGTGTATATAGCTACATAGATATATTTGTATCTTAAGCGTATGACTGCTTTAAAAGAAGAACAAAACTTTCAAATAATTATATAAAACACAAGTTTGAGCATTCACAAAGGAAGAAAAATGTCCAAAAGATCATTCAAGTGTACTACTGAGATGTGCATACACACACATATTCATGCACAGGATGCCCAAATTGGGGGTCCTGGTGGACAACATGCTCAATATGAGTGAACATTGTGCTGCTACAGTAAAGAAAGCCAACAGGATGCTGGACTGCATCAGCAAGGGCATCACAAGCAGAGATAAAGAAGGCATTATACCACTCTACTCAGTACTTTTCAGGCCACACCTGAAATACTGCATTCAGTTTTCGTCCCCGTTATACAAAGAAGATGTGGACAGCCTGGAGAGGGTCCAGGGCAGGGCCACAAAGATGATCAAAGGACTGGGAAACCTGCCGTGTGAGGAAAGGCTGAGAGAACTGGGTTCGTTCAGCCTTGAGAATAGAAGGCTTAGGGGAGACTGTATCACCACATTCCAATATTTAAAGGGTGGCTACAAGGAAGATGGGGACTCCCTTTTTACAAGGAGTCACATGGAAAAGATGAGGGGTAATGAGTACAAGTTACTTCTGGGGACATTCCGATTGGACACATGAGGAGAATTTTTCTCAATGAGAATAATCATCCACTGGAATAATCTCCCCAAGGAAGTGGTGGATTCCCCATCATTGGACACTTTTAAGACTCATCTGGGCAGGGCTCTGGGCCATCTTGTCTAGACCGTGCTTTTGACAAGAAAGTTTGGACCAGATGATCCTTGAAGTCCCTTCCAACCTGACATTCTATGATTCTGTGATTCTATGTATTACTGTGAATGCTGAGCTGTGGGAAAGTGGGATCATGGGTTTTCAGGGAGCAGCGAGGCCAATGCTGCTAGGTCATGACAGCCCTGAGGTTAGCTGAAACAGGGTCCTGGGGCCATGGCCAGGGTGGGGGAAGGCTAGTCATGGCCGGTTAGGCTTCTTAGTTCCTTCAGGACCCTGAGAGACATGGCTTTGAGCAAATATCCAAGCAAAATGTAATCAGACAGACTCTTAGCAGGAGTTTGAATGATACCGGCAAATATTTATTTTTTAAATTACCCTTCAAAGTGCATGGGGAGGGTGAGTTTTTCAGGTGACCATCCTAAATCCCTTGCATACACGCATGCACAAAGGAAGACAATTTTAATTATATTTTTGTGGGAGTCCTGCTGTCACTGTAATCATAAACTCTGATGTTTCTCATCAGCTGAGCTCTAGTTAGAAATGAAACATCTCAGTGTGACAGCAAAAAGATTTCATGAGCGTACCAGTCAGACCCTGGAAGTGAGCAAGCTGGTACAGTGGATTATAAAAATGTTCTCACTACACAGGCGTTCGATTCTTGTGATTAAATGCATTTCACAGCAAAGAGAAATATATCATCTGGCTCCCCTGGTTGTGACAAAATGGGTGAATTTAAGCAAAACGGGAGGGCTTACATACTAAGACTGAGGCAATGTCTTTAAGCAAACCTGCAATTACTACTACACTAACTGTCACAGCCTCTCAGAAATGGAAACAGCATTTTGCTCAAACCCTGAAATTCCAAGACTACCTGTATCCTGTATTACCCCGCACAACTCTTCAGCTCTTACCTTCTTGTTCCAAAATGACTAAAATGCAGCTTTCCCCCCATATTTCTTCAGAAAGCCTGCAAAGTTTAAGAATTTAATACGTGATATTTTGAGTCCCTAAAACGCTAACAATTTGGCTGTCACTGCATTAAAGTGGACAGGAGCTAGATGAGCAGTGCATCCTTTCTTCCTCCTCCTTACCTTGAGTGAAGACCCACAGCCAAGGAGATCAGAGAGCGCAGAGGTGAACCTCAACCAACACATCCACACACCAGTGAGATTTCCCAGCCCACAGCCATGCCACTGCTGGTGGTCCGTACAACAGCAGGAGGAAGACTGTAAAATGATTGTGAAATCCTTCCCAATGTACATTTATATGGACTTTCTTACACCTGCAAGAAAGTGCACGAATAACATGGGGGAAAATATAAAAGTAGTAAACTAAAATTTACAGTTCTGTCTCTTTTTTGTAAACTGCAGGAGAAAAATTATCTAGTCTGCAACCCACAAAACGGTAATTTTAAGGTTGTTTTGTGAAGGAAATTGTTAATCCTTGATTACAGGGAGGGGGGAAAAAGATAGATGATTCTTTAATTAAAAAGAGCAAGAGACAATACTTTAAATCTGACAGAATGAAACATTCCAAGGAAATGTTCATAGCTTATTTCCAGCTACAGGGTTTGTCAATAACACCTGCCACACGTTAGCATGAAAATAAAGCGGCAACAACTCAGAAGGCTCTTCCTCAGCTTTTCCTGCTAATAACAATGTTATGTTTCAGAAACTTTAAATACTTTTTTGACATTCAGATTCTTCTCTGGGAGCACAAGCTATGCTAAGGAAAAATTGACTCCTGATCATAATTTTACAGAGATCAACAGAAGTATTTCCTTGGAAAACTTCTACTTAGCCCGAACAAAGGCTGAAAAAATGTGCTCTAAATTTAGCTCTTTCCTTGTTGTTAATATTAGGAACAGCATTGTACACACTTCTTTATTCCTTGAGGTATACTATTTGATCATAAATCAAGTACTTGGCCCAAGTATTTATTCTTAGCCTAATGTCATTTTCCTTACTATCCTGTTGCACTGTTTTGGAAGTTAGGCTACCCTATTAAAATTTGTTTCGTTAAAACACTTGATGAAAAATCTTCTTTCTCGTGGAATGTTTTTAAACAGAAGGTGGTACTTACTTCCCTGTGCCTATGTTAGTACTCTTTTATTTCTTATTTTTCTCTATAGGTTTTAATTTAAAACGTGCACTATTATTTTTGTTGGCTTACTCTCCTATACCCAACTGCAACATCTTTTTCCAAAATGCCCACACAGTAAAAGCTACTCAACCATAAAAGATTTAATTTAAGTAATGTAAAGTTGACATTAACATCAGATTTAAGGTTTTGGCTTAAATTTATAAACACAAAGAAATTCCAGGCACCGTAAATTAAATTTGAAAAAGGTTCATTCATTCTTTCATTGAGAAAGATTACAAAGATATCAGTCTATTTATTTATCCCATCAGTACCTAGCTATGAATTTTCTTCCTTGCTATAAGTCAAAGAGTCAGTGTTGTCAAAGATAAGTTTGTGTGAATGAATAATTTTTGGAAAGTACTGTTAAAAAAAAAAAACAAAAATTTTTTTGAATTCAAGAAATTCTGAAAGTCCCCTGACATATTTTAATAACCAAAGAGTAATTGAAATCTGCTATACTATCAAGATTGGCGTGTGCTTAAAAGACAGCTTTATAAACGTGACAGGATCTTTACCTGGGAGAATAAACGCCCAAGGGAGGGCATGACCAACTTCCTTGGCTCCAGCTGGAAGAAGGTTTGCAGAATCATGCCCCGGAGTGGGTGCAGCCTCTCATGCCCAGGCTTTCCTGGGACATTTCTGTCCACAAACCATTACCGAATACACTGCAAAGCCTTCTGTGGAGCTACTGCAATCTCATGGGTCAAAAGGGGACAGCGGCGGCTCTTTTTGAGGTAAAAATCTGCACAGAAGGTGAGGGACTGTTTGTACTCATACAGATAGATGAATAGGTAGGTAGGTAGGTAGGTAGGTAGGTAGGTAGGTAGATAGATAGATAGATAGATAGATAGATAGATAGATAGATGCATGATAGGTAGAAAGAGTGATTACTCAGTGCTCCTGAATAACCTGTATACTGATTTGTTTTAAAAGCCTGCTAAAATATTCACTTCCTGCACATGCATTGAAAATTAAATCTCATCATAGCATATGTATGCTGTACACTTTATACATCAAAACACAAACACAGTCAGTTTGGTGGAAAGAGAAGTGGTGTTAATGAAACAGTTAGATCTAAAATAATGTATTTCTTTGGAACATTATTGTCATATCAGGTTTTATTCCGGGAGAACGCTGCCTGCTTTGAAATCACAGGTCTAGTGAATCTGTAATGGCAAGGCTGACAGACACGTAGTGCCCCCTGTGCAGAAACCATGGTGATGGTCACCTTATAAATAAGTAAATAAACTATATTACAGTAACAACAGCTAAACATCCAAAATGTAAGGGTAAAACAGAATAATTGGCTAAACAAGATTTTGGAAATGTAAGAATTTTTAATTAGATTTATGTTTATGAGTAATCAGAAGCTTTTGAGCTTTTAAATCTTTTAAAGCTTTGAGGCATGGAGATCTAAGTGGAGAAAAATAATGTCATTGTGCCTATAATAATTAAAAATAACCATAAGAACAAATAAGTAAGATCAGCTTCTTTTTGTTGTGGGACAAAATACTCGTGTACTTACACTAAACAGATTTAAGCTTTATAAATGTTTATTGTGGCCCAATTCTTCTAGAAATGGCTACAGTTTTACTATGGCTTTATTAAAAAAATAATTAATGACTTCCCAGTGGTTTCTGTCACTTCCTACAATATCTCAGGGTAGAGAGAGAAATTTTAGTAATAAGGCAGAAAAGGAGCCTGGCAGGTACAAAGTATGTAATCGTTGTTGATTTTTCATATCAGTTTGGTTTGATTTTTGTTCTGGCGCTGGACCTTCTTCAGCTCTGACCTTTAGCGAAGCTGGTGTTCTCTCTTCAGACACAAACCAACCACGGTATGGCATCCTGAGACCTGGGTGCCTTTACTGGTGCCTGCACCGCGGGCGAATATCACGTCGCGCCGCGATTTCGAGGCAGTGGAGGAGACGCAAGCTAGAAGAAATCCCCAGGCAGGATTTGCCACACTGGTTTTCCCTGTCCCTGCCTGCGCCGGCGAGGAGGGAGAGGGGCCAGAAGATGCCCGAGCACCCTGCTTCAGCCGGCAGGAGTGTCGCCCCCCCCATCCCCGCCGCCCCCGGGTGAAAGAGGGGTGCCACGCCGCGTAAATCCCCTCAGATTGCCAATGTACCCGTCCGCATTCCCCGTCTCGGTGCAATGCTCCATGACAACAAGGTGAGACGGCAGAGGTTACCCGAACAGCTGCTTCCTAAGCCAGAAATTCCAGGCATTGAAAACCATCTGTCTATACATTCACAAATGTATATAAGGGCAATCTATCAGGCTGCGGCACTGCAGCTGCCACTCCATCAGGCCTGCTTCCTTTCTCCAGGCTGAACAATAAGAGCTAGTTCTTCACTTTGTGTCACACAGAATGGCTGATTTGATTAAGTCCCCAACTCTCATTATGCTAGGTAGGGGTGTAGAATTTCAATGATAATCCATAATGCATGACCAGTTTGTCGCCATGGCAACATAAATTCAAGGTTACTAGCTCAGACGCATAATTGGGTGTGCATTGAGTGCTGAAGAAGGGCTGTTAAAATTCTTGTCATAGAAGAGTAGCATCCATCATACTGTCTGAAATTGCAAAGTACTCATAATCAGAAAGAAAAATCCTTGGAGAAAAATGTTAATAAAATAACGATTACATCTAATATAATTGTTTAAGTTTAAAAAACCAAAGTGGTTAAAGTATTTTAGTTAATAAGAATGGAAAAGGCAGCCCATTAAATGCAGAAGACTTTAGTTGAACATTCCCCACCCCCCAATATTTGCATTGTAAGATGGACCCAAGCAGTTCAGCTCTGAATCTGACTGATTAGCTCAGGATCTAATCCATATGATACAGTAAAAGATGATGCTTCGCACGCAGACGGCACAGACTTATAGGCATCGTTTGTCCAGTTTGATCTTTTGTGGGTAAACATTATCTTCAAAATTAGCTGCACTAAGGATAAGAGGACTTTTGCATGCTGATTTTTTAATTTTTTAGATGTTGCCCTGAATTATTGCACTATACAGCAGCCATTTTAACTATCCAAGATGAAATAGGTAAGGTCAAATTGAACAGATGGAAACAAGACATTTAAAATCAAACTGAGAAAAGCTCTAGCATATATATTGTAAAGCATGATCTTACTCCAGCAGATGGATGCAATAGATGACCTAGAAAGGCTTTTCTTTTTTTTTCTGTTTTTTCTCTCTCATTTCTATGCATTTGTGACTGCAACATACCTGAAACCTGGCATTCAGTGTATTATTTTAATGTGGGGAGGGGATTGGTTTTTCCTTTTTAAGAAATATTGTTATACATCTCTTTTCCTCTACTACTGGCAAGATAGATGTGACGTTTGCATTACTTATTCCCAAACAAGTCTTGTTTTGATGACCATCTTTGCTAGCAAGGAAGAATAGGCAAATGGGATTTTACATGAGCATTTCCAAGATGTCAGGGGCTTAAACCTAGCATGTCATTACATGAAGAAAGATCATTACTAAATGAATATTTTACTCAGCTCCAACCCCATTTTCCTTGATATTGTCTGACTTGTATGTATCTGTTTTATAGCCTTGGTGAATTCTAGCAGAGATGCTTCAGCATATGGTTTTATTTATTATGATTTCTAGTAGAATTTGACATTATTTCAATGTGTGTTTCTGTAATAATATCAGGAGAGTTTCTTCAAAGGAATGAAAACTCAGTATATGACTTTTGAGTCAAATCTGCCCCTTGCTTCTGGGACTGAGCTTTTATCTAATTCTGTTGGAGATGCTCATGATTTATCGGCTGAATTGCTTAAAAATAACAATAGAAAATTCCCAATACATGGAAGTTGAAAGACTTAGTAAAGAAAACATTATTCTGCATGATTTTTCTGCAAAGATTGAACTAATCTGTTTGGGATTTCCAGATTTCAGATTGCACTGTCTTTTAAATCTACTCTGAATTTACATTTTGCTAACAGAAATTGTAGGGAACATAGTGTAAACATAATTAAAACTGTAAAATAAGAGTGAATTTAAAAAAAAATGTTTCAAAGGGCTTTTAGTGTTGGCTTTTTATTAGACTTTCATGGGTTTATTTCTGAAAGGATTATATCTTGAGAAATGATTATTTTATAAACAAAATTACAATATTTTATAAGGTTGTAAAATATGGGCACTAACTTATAATTTCTAAAAAATAATTTTTGTGCTGAACCGTAAAGCTTCTTTTCTGAAGAAGTGAGTCTAAGTCATACTGTTTTATCACTATTTTAAAATTGTTCAGATCTGCAACTAATTTCCATTACAGAAAAACGTGCTGGATCATAAGCCTATATGTACCTTGTAGGCAGTAGGATTTTTCATGAGTGAGAAACGGCAAGATTGGATCCTACAGTAATGGAAGCTATGGCTGTATTATGCTGAATTAATTTTATCTGTGTGTAAGACCTGATTTTGTACATAAAAACATATATTACTGTTGAATATCAAGATAGGACTGTATGTTCAATGATGTGTTTTATTTCAACACAGCCTGGCTTAATATGAAGCTTGCAAATATCACATCTGGAGGTGTATTCTCCTCTTGATGTGCACATGTAATTCCAATTAACATTAAGAATGTTAATGAGAATATGCCCCTCTAGGGGCTGGAGAGGGGGAGGTGAGGGAGCAGGTTTGTAGTTCTGATTTAAATAACAAGTGACTTTTGTGGAGAATACCAGCATGTGGTCTCATGCACTTATATTGTGGAAATGCAGTGGCTCTGAATGAGAACGCGGGATTTATACATTGATGCTCAGTGATGCTTAGCCAAGTGAACCCGTTGTTGGGGGCAAATATTAAATCCCAATGTGCCTTCTCCAGGACGGAATATTTTTTAAAATGTTTAGTTCTGTATTTGTGCACAGGCCCAAAAGACTACTGCGACAGAGTGGGCCATGTTTTGTGATTATTTAATTTTTTTTAACACTAGCTTAGTTTGAAGGAGTGAACCATTTAATTACTTGTTGTTTCTCAAGTATGCAGAATGTATAGAATAGCTTTCAAGGCCTTAAGGAGCAATGTGCTCCTACGCTTTGATTAATTTACTTGATGTTCTGTTAGTGTTCCAAGGAAGCATTACATTTAATATCAGATTTCAAAACAACAACAATATCCAGCTAAAAATGGTTATTAAATCTTTATCTTTTCTTTGAAAGTGTGATGCCACTGGTGTTATTTTGAGGAACCCTGTGTAAGCAGAGTAAGAATAACTATAGCACTTCCATTTCTGAAAAGGGAAGGTAACAGATTGTGAAGTGGTATTATGGCAAGAAGGTATGCAATATATATCTTATAATTGCAAATAAATGTAGTTAATAGATTAAGTGGAATTACTATTTCATTTTAACAGATGAAAATAGAGCCAGTGTTTGTATTTTGCCATGTTATTTAGCTAGAGAATAAAACCATCATTCTGCAGACAAGGATAACATGCAAAATGGCTACAAAAAAAATAATTAAAAAAGACAAAATCATTTACTGTCCTTAAGAAATTATTTATCTTTTCTTTTCTTTTTTTTTTTTTTTAATAATGCAAGGTGTAAAAATGACCAAGAAATAAAAAGATATATCACTGTTTGATACCTCATCCAACCCTTTTGTTATCAGTGACAGAAAAAGATATCCCAACAATATAATTTATCTGTTTTGTCAATTTTTTCTGCATAAACTTTCTGCATGCCTTTTCAATTTACACATGGAGAAGTGCTGTTCATTTCATTGATCTGACATGTCACATTTCATTGTGTTGATTTCAATGTAAGTGCTATCACAGGATATGCACCATGCAGCCAGCAGGATACATTAAAAATGTAAAGTGAAAATGTGTGTTTTGTAGATTTCTTTTACCGTGACATTTTTTAGGTCAAACAGTAGAAAAGCTGCTATTTGAATAGCTATCTTGTACACTTTATGTGTTGGATTTGGTATTTGTAAAATGTATATTTGTGAGTACACAGTGGTATATTTGAAATGAGAAAATGCCATGTACCCTGATGTTTTAGCTTATTCAGGGCCTGATCATACAATTTGGTTACATGGGTAACTCGAAGTTTTTAATAAGACTATTATGGGCAATAAGAAATGTCTCTGTGTTTACAGAGTATAATCCAAGACTTAGATTTGTCCTTCTCCCAGCTCCTTAAGTAATTCTTCACGAAATCTTGGTGGGGGAAGGGGAGGGGAAGGGGTGATGTGTATATGAAAAAGTTATTATGCACAGACTGATGTCAATGCTCATTCAGTCCCATCTCTCAGCATGAAAAGCCTACATGTATACAAGATAAGAAGAGGTGGGAATAGCAAGAAGGCATGATGGGAAAACCAGGACTATTATTAGCAGATGCAGGTGAGTGAATCTGTTTAGGAAAAGCAAGGCAAGAATAATTTTTTAATCAGAGGTTTTCACCCCCTTAATCGATTTCTTCAGGTTTGAAAAAGAGGAAAGTGTTCAGCTGCAATACCTCCATGCATTTATTTCATAGCAGCTGGGGAAGAAGCTTTGAGGAAAAGATCAGCCACTAAATCAGATGAACAGAATAAAGAAAACAAAATCAAATTAAACCGATTAAGGGGGGAGTGGGAGAGGGGGTGGGGAATGACACACGACCAAAATACCAAGTCTAACAGTTGATTAAATGTTAAAGCTTTGTTCACCCCATATTGAGAGGGCACACACTTGAGCAGCAAGAACCAGGAAGCAGGCTGCTCCCTGCTCCTGATTCTCATAGTGCAAATCCAAGAAAATTTTATTAAAGTCTATAGAGTCATTACAGAAAATATCAGAATTTGTCTGTCTGATTCTATCAGCCACATTAACTTAATTTCATTAGACACAAGAAATATTAATAACGTATCTCCAAAGAAAAAGAGGACAGAAACATCCTCAGAAAAGAAGCACTTGTGAAAAAATATTTTAAAAATCAAGAAAAATGACAAGATTTTTTGTTAAAATATGAGTAGTTCTTTCTTCTAGTGCTAATTTGTAATAATAAACACACAAAACACCACAAGTTAGTTTCAAACCTAACCTAAGGCTAAAGCAAAAGATATAGTAAAATATTAGGGAGATAAATATGGAAACATACAAACAAAATGACACTAGTATTTCCTTTTGTTCAAAATCACAACCCTGAAGACGATAAATTTTTATCAATCAGCTGCAGTCAGAACTCGCAAAAGTAACTAAAGGATGATGTAGCAGTACCTTTACAAACTACATGGTCTTTTGGACTGAACATAAGAAAGCAGACCTGTAGATCTGATGAAGCTTCTGCTCTTGGCTCGCCTCACACCTGCCTGTTAGTATATCACTTCACTGGAACTATTTTATTGTTTCACAATAGTCTCTAATGAAGAAAGAACTGCTGAATGAGAAAAAGGCATGACAAGGATGAAATTCTGTGACCTGTGGTCTGCAGAAGATCATGTTGGCTGGTCACAATCTATTAAATCGGTAAATGTAATAAACATTCTTTAGGTGTTTCAAGGATCAGTGGCAATGTGATTTCCAAAAATTTACAGTGGTACCTTGTGTGCTGAGAAATGATCACTACTCCTCATAATATTGAACTTGTCTTGAGGTGACTAAAATGGGTCAGTAAGTTAAATACTACATCCACAGAAGGTCTGAAAAAAAAAATCAGAATAGTTGTTTCAGCTCTTAAAGGCAGCACTAGTAAGCTATCTTTACTGTTTGGACAGTCAGGAAGGAAGAGAAGTATCTTCTTGATTTGTTTAAACCTTTTCAAAGTGTTTTCTCAGTGTAAAATACCAATGGTATTGCAATAGTCCCATATTTGATCCCTTCCATGTTTCTTTGCTGCTTCTAGTGGTAGTGTTCAGGGAAAGAAAGCCGAGCCTAAAATAGATTTCCTATCAAAACTGCTTTCCTATCAGTTCAACTGCTTCAGTTAAGAATGTGATTTATTTTTAAACATTATGCACAGACCATTTGAACCTTCAGTGTAGGTAGAATCATACCATTATATGCATGATAATACCAGTATAGCTTGTTCATTTCCCTTTCTGCACTGGAATCAACTATCCTGATATAATCACTTTATATCATTATAGCTGGGTTTGAAAAGGGGAAGATGGGATGTGACCTGCAATTTTACTACTTTAAATGAACCTGCATATTTAAAGCAATGCAAACTCTGTGTTTAAACAGGGCTTCAGGCCTTGGAGAATTATGAATATGAGTCATTTACTGTGTCTTTTGCGCAAATTGTTCCAAGAACAAACCCCAGTCCTTGCCCAAACCCCTAATTAATGAAAACTAGCTAACCCTGATTATCATGTAGGGCACAGCAAGTGTGTTGAAGGGATTCTACTCGGATTTTAGCTGATGCGATTGAGCACCTATAACCTTGTTTTCCCCTTGCCGAGCTCAAGCAAAGGTGTTTCATCATAATGGGAATTATTCCCAAGTCAATTTTCACAAGTTTTTGCTCTGTCCTCTTTCAATCCCTATGATCACAGTTCATTTTAACAATGAGGAAAAAAAGAGACTTTGGTTTACTGTGAGCATGTTTTATCATCTTCTGACTGAAGTGACTGAAAATATTTTGCTCTGCCTTTACAAAAATCAAGTGCTGTTCTGCAGAGAACAAGCAGGGAGATGTTACACTGAGGAGGCAGAAAACTTTAAAAGTTTTGCACATGACAGAATGCAATTAAAATGAAATAAAAATAATAACAACACAGCATTTGAATAATAATACATATCCCAAAGCACTTCACAAGTAGGTCAATATCATTATAAGCATTTGAGTATTGCTTACTTTAACGAGAATGGTTTAAGAATGAAAAATAGTTTAGCTCAGTCTCCCCCTCTTTGTGGCAGTTCCACAAAAGTGGCTGTTTCTATAGAGCTCCCTGGCACTGAATACCCAGACACGCAAAGCCTGGCCAATGCTGAATTTCATCTCCAGCTGCAGAAAAATATCAGTGTTATTTTCAGCAGGTTTTCTTAATAACATGAGCATTGGAAACCAGAATAAAACGCAGATTGGTTACCAGCATTCAGCTTATTTTTATCATTAAGTCACTTCAAGATCTGGATGAGGTATTCAAGTCTCCTTGAAGCTGTGAGGTGTGGGGGTGGGTACATACACTCTGCAAGACTGAAGCAGTAATGAACATAACATAAGAAATCATATAGGGAAAAAGAAGACAGTTTTTCATACCAACATCAGTATTCCTACCCTACCAAGAGCTTTCGTTAGATGATATTTAACTGAGATAATTACCTTTCTAGCTGACATTATCCATAGGAATTTCGCAATTTCACTATGCCAAAAAGAAGCTAAATGGCTAACTCTATTTCGCTCCACACCCTTCAAGTGATTTTTCAACTGATAATTTAAGGCAGAATATTCTTTCCAGTCTCCACACAAGTGTGAATTTGCCGTGCGGATGGAATCCTTCCTTTGTTTTCACTTGATTCTTCTGGAAACAGATAAAATTATATCCTTGAAGAAAATGTTTATCAGCAATTCTTTTGCTTTTATGCATACCCTGGGTCTCAATAAAATTCAAAGACCTCACTTCTCCTTTTGGAATTATACACTACGAAGTACTGTTTTCACTCATACGCCTCCCAAGTGAAAGGCCCTGAGCTGGCACCAAGCCTCCCTGCTCTGTTGGAGGACCAGAACTCTTTGGGGATGCAGGTGCCCAGCTCTGACATACAGATACTGCGCTGCATTGCCCCAGTCCGTGGGCACTGGAGTCCCTCTCCACTGCCAGTGCTTCACCAGGCTTTGGGCTTCACTGCCTTTGCTATGTCTGCATCCCTGCTTTGTTCTCAGTTCAGCTCTGGCTGTCCTTCCCTCCAGCATTTCAACTCCAAGGTTCTCGAACACAGAATATACCTCCTAGGCTTTCTCAGAATATGAATGTAAGCATGCGTTGCCTTTAGGAAGACTTGGCATGAGCATGATATGTGGCTGCTGTGACACGTGTAAGCTCTTTGGGGCAGGAACCAAAACTTTTGCATTGCAGTTACCCATCGTGGAACCATTTTCCACCTCAGAACTTTAAAGAGTTATCAAAAATTAAGGACATGTTTATGTTTGTGTGCTTCTGTGACTAAGCTAAAGAGCACTTTGCCATTGGATTTGTAAACAATTTTTTGTTTCCAGCTCTGGCATTTGCTATCCCAAAGAGATCATCCCAAAAACTTTATGACTGCCTCTCTCTTCTTTTCTGGTTGCCACTATGCTACTTGGGGCTAGGACATGTTTTAATTTCACTAGCAAAGAACATTAGGCTTTATTCGGGTTTGAGCAGAAGATCTCTGAGGGAAATGCTGGTCTGGTATGTAATGAACCTATGTGGGATAGTTTGGTGGATGTCTGGTGTCCTTGTTACTAAAGCAGTGTTCACATTCACAGCAACTGGAATAATACAGGGTTAAGAGCTTAAGGTGTAAACTTTCCTCAGTTTGTCCTTTACCTTTGACAGCAACGGTTGCCTACTTCAATTTTAAAAGCATTCTGTTCAACAGATTAAGAACAGTATAAAACATGAAACCTGACTTATATCTACTTTTTCCATAACAAAAGCACAAGGAATTTTTGAAACCATAAAAGCAGTGAAGATGTGTCCCAACAAGCCTAAAACTGGATAACCACATATATTTGATTAAAGGACAGTATACCAGGTAGTTACCAGATTAAAAACAGTATACCAGGTGCTTTCAATTGCAAATTTTATCCTTTTTCTTTCTACAGCTCCTGAATATTTCTCAAGTGACGATCCTTTCTGTCCATTCACATGGCTGAAAGTATTATACAAAATTTTACTTTTAGCAAAAGTAATTATACAAAATTACTTTTAGCCTGCCTTTTTCACCATGACATTCCTCTTTCTGAATTTCTCCAACTTCTTGTTTATTGTATCAAACATAAAGGAGGCTGAATTCCTTGTGCTTTTTCTGCTGTGTCCCTAACTAATCTTGAGGCTTATTCATATTTACGGTTCACTTGGCCTGTGACACCAGCTTCACCCCTTGTTGTATTTTGAAAAATAACCTTTGTGCTTTTTATGATGTTTCCCTTCATGTTTGAGATTTGTATTCTTAAACTTCATTTCTTAGTTTAATTTGTTCTAATGCCCTAAAAATTCAAACAAACTTGGGCAACTGACATCTTTTTGCTCTGTGAAACCACTGCCTAATATGATATTGGTATTTTTTATTTTTTCCTGACATGCAGTTGTAATGTCTCTGGTATTACACTTACCTTGTGGCCTTACCAGAGGAGGAACCTTCATTAACTTTGTATCTTTTTATACTCTTTATTTTCTAGATTTAAAGATTATTGTCTTTTTACTTTCCCTCTTTGAAAACAGGTTTGTACCGTGATGGTCTAAACAGAATTAACCAAAACATCTGGAGGGAAGGGAAAGGAAGGAAAGGGAAGGGAATACCTATTAGTACTTATGTCTCGTTTATCTTAATAACACACTTCTTGGTCTTTGTAGAAAACGTGATTTAACTCCCTTGTTGGCCTTGCTGTGGGAAGCGGGTTGTACCAGATGACATCCAGAGGCCCCTGCCGGTTTACATTTTCCTGTGATTCTACAATTGAGCTAAAAAACATGAAGAGGAAGGTCTTGCTTTATTATGAAATTCTGAGAAGGCTGAAAATCATTGATTTAGCCTTGAGGAGCAGGTTTTACTGTTAACACACTTAAGAATAGTTTCCGTGACTAAGCTAGTCATCATTTAGTTACTGGAGAGGAAATAACATTTCTAGAATGACTTTTGTCACCTGTCTTAGATGCTTAACATGACCTGAAATGGACACCTCTTTCTCTCCAGTGGCAATATAAGAACTACTTGCAACTTTCTGATACTTGAGCTAAGAAAGATGAACCTTGCCATATTAGAATTACCTATTTTCCAGAAATGTACACCCATTGATGAGTTATATTTTCCTGGTGATAACGTTTTACCTTCAAGCTGACTGCATCTTCACCCAAAATTTGAAAGGAACAAGTCAGACATTTAAATTGAGGTGTAACAGAGACATTATACCAAGACATAAAACCTAGTATCAAAAATGACAACCCATATTCTTTTCTGATAACTTTTTTCACTGACAAAATTGAAGGGAAAAAAAAAGGCAAAAAAAAAAGAAGCTTGCTAGTAACAAGCCCAAAAACCTCTCTAAGGAAACGGAAAAGTTATTTGAATGTTACAAGTCAACTATGCACTGTTGACAGAACTCTCCCTGCCAAGCATTCACTTGCATTTATTATGTTTTTACAAATGCTGAACAAACCATCCAAGATCATATTGGGACTTCGAGCACAAGGTTATCATTAATAGCAGGGAATTAACAATGTGATAAAACATTACAAAACTGCTGAAACCAGCTCATGACCTGAGTGTGCTCTGGGTTCAATGAAAACATTAAATTCTTCACGTGGTCAGGCTCTTAATAGCCACATGCCATTAATAACAACGAGATACCATGTCTGAAGAAATTGCTTGATAAAGAGGTTTCTTTGGCAATAATATGTAGAAGAAAACAACACTGAGGCCTTCTATATACACTGGCAGAGCACAGGAGAGCTCTGACTCGGGTAATAGCTGTCTGTTGTATATTTGGAATATTAAATTTAACAAAGTATGGTCCACCAACTACTTTCTTTGGAAATTATTGTATCAAAAATGCACTCAGGATCTTTAGTTTCATATTTGAAACTACAGCAATTACATTTTTTCCTCTTCTCAGGCAGTGCTTGGGAATCACGGAATCACAGAATAGTTGAGATCGGAAGAGACCTCTGGAAGTTGTCTAGCAGGATCAGCCAGGGCAGTGTGCTTAGGACGATGTCCAGTCTCATTTTGAATAACTCCAAGGATGGAGACACCACAACATCTCTGGGCAGCCTGTTCTTGTGTTCAAAAAGACTATAAACAAATAAAAAAATTAAATTATGGTCTCTCCTTCAAAAAAAAAATACATATGCCACAAATAGAGTTTCAGTCTGAATTACGAAGTGCAAGAGACAGCTAACATGTCCTCCCTGAAGCTGAAATTCACTTTACAACTCATTTACCCATGCTAATCAGTCAATAGATTGCAGAAATGATGTGTTGATTTTCCTTCTTTTTAATTTAGTCATTTCTGTTAGCTGCCAAAATTAATTAAATAACGCACAGCTCTGAGAGCTGACAAACTAATCAAAAATAGCAGGTGCTTTCTCTCAAAAATCCTGTCAGGAGCACAGTTTCTAGCCTTCCATGGTCTGGGAAAGTGACTTTGAAACTTTCATTTTCAGAGGAGTCCCATCTTGCTTAGGAAATATCTAAGTGTTACCTGGGAAGCTGGACAATGCCAGTGGAAGAGAGTGAAGAAGCCCTCCCTGTACCGTGGAAGATGTATCAGGCCCAGATGGGACATTGAGCCAGCAGCTACCTACCTCAACACTGTGGAGCAGCATCACCTGCAAACACCTCCCTTGGGGCCACCCTGCAAGACAGAATTCTGTGCCTCTCCTCCAATGCATCTCTCTTCCTGAAGTGAATCTTTTAAAAATAAAAGTAATGGGTCACTTAACAGACTGAGAAATAGGTGAACTAGTATGAAAGAAATAAAGAACTATTAAGAGCAGTAGTACTGCATATTTAAAATGACATGAAGCATCAAGGTAATACACATAGAGTTCTTCACCCCACTCTCCAAACGTTTTTTTAAAGGTGCTTGATGCACAAATGTTAGGTTTACAAGCTGACTTCCATGGAAGTTGCCTCCAGTAATAATCTTGCCTCATGACAAGATGTGCCTGGGAAGGAGAACTCAAATCTCAACATTTCAGAAGTTCCCATTCACAGCACTAACCCTGGAGGCTGCTAACTCCCTTAAGTTCTTCACATGCCTTGTGGGACAGAGCACCATTTATTGGCCAAATCCTTATCTCATCCTCAACCATCAAAGCAACAAAAAAGGTATGTTTTAGCCCCACAATCTCAATGACAAACTTTTGTTTCAGTAAAATCAGAATTTTTCTGAAACTTATCCCTTTTTTCTTTCATTTTTGTTCAGACGAGTTCTGTTTGTGAATCTGAAAACATGACCATGTTTCACAGAATTGTGATGCAGGTAAATAGCATATTTAGGTATCTCAGAACTTGTGAAAACTGTCCTGGGTTGTGAGTCCACAGCAAAGCCAGAAACAGAGCTCTGAACAACTGACTTCCAGATTCGCTCATTAAAAGTGAATATGAACTATTACATGTCAACACTATTGCCTTTGATTTATTAAGGCCTAGCTGCTGATTCTTTTTTTTTTTTTTTTTTTTTTCCTTACACAGGTACCATCCTAGCCAGTTTTACAGAACTTTTCCCATCCAGGTACCACATTGTGGTAGGTTGGAATTGAAGAGATTAACTTAACAGTTGTCTCTGGTTTAGGTTCCTTCTGAGAAGGCACAGTAATTTTTGAGACAAAAGTACAAGTGTACATCACCACTGGAATTTAAAATGGAATATATACATGAATACACTTAGAATTTTGACCTATATGGAAAGACAGCTTCACTGAGTTTGATTGAGTAGGTGTACTTAAGTGTTAGAGTAAGAAGCACAGTAAAGATATGAGAAAGGAGGATTGAGGCAGAACCTGGCAAGGCTAGAAGATGATTGAATGAAACAGAGAAGAATAGGAGAGTTTCTTCATCAGCTGGTAGAAGGAACACCCTGCTCTGTACCAAAGGCGCACATGCTCCCAGGGAGAGAGGATCCTGCACTCTTTGTAACAGAAAATACCAGGACCTGATTTTACCTTTTTTTTCTTCTCACTTGCAGCAGCGTAAAGGACCCTGGATTTTGTCTAGCAGCACAATGTGACTCTGGAACATTTAAACCACATGGCTGTCCTCAGAATCCAAACTGAGGCTCCCCCACACCAAATAAATGAAAACGTAACATTTAACATCAACCTTCTTAATAGGAATGTCCAAAGCATTCAAATACACTATTTTTACAATCAAATTCCAGAGAAAAAATTACTGGAAGTCAATTAGGTTTTGTTTAGTTTTTCAAGATGTCATCACTGCTGTATTCAGAATGCCTTTAAAAATATTCATTTTTACCACTAGACCATCTGATAAATTCCCTAATAAAAAGGGCTTTAATAAACATAAAGCAAATCCTCATAAGTCTAAACTGATGTTTATTTTGTTCCTACAGCTGAGTTTCAAAATTGCATTTTTTCACATTTATCCACTGGAGTCTCGGATTGTGCTTCACATCAGCAATAATTGCCACAGCTTTTGCTGTAGCTGGGGAAGACAAGAGGATTCTTTGTACGTCTCTTTTATTACATTGTCAATATATTAATACAAGTTATATGAACAAACCTAAAGAGACAAAGAGCTGTTTGTTACATTATTATCCAGGGGTGAAAGCACAAATCTTAGGGAAAAAAAAATGCAGTGGGGACTGCAGCTGAACAAAAGGTCTAAGTGTGGCAGGCTTCGGCACCTGATTATACGCAAACCCAGCAGTGCAGCCGTGCAGGGATTCCCTTCTCCTGTTTGCAGACAAGGACTGAATGAGAAGTGGTGAGATAACGAGGAAGCGTGTAAGCTTAATGATATGCCTATTTTTTTTCTATCAGTTGCTAATCTGTAGCTCGGGTGATGATTGCTATTTCATCTCCAGAGAGATGCTATTCAGAAACATCAAAATGACATACAATTGAATGCCTTGTGTTTCTTTAAGTATAGGGCCAGATTGTCAGGGCAGTCAGCCAGGGAAGGGAGAAAGTCCTCCCATTTTATTCTGCTCTTTGCCCCTCCCTGGGTGGTGCCAGCCAGCAAATGGCAAGAGGAGGTATGTTCCAGCCTGCTCACCTGATAGGTGGTAAGAAGAGGACCCGTCGGCAGGAGGAGCTGGGCTCTCAAACCTGGATTCATCAGCAGCGTATGGCTGGGCACCCGAAAGCAAAGAGCCAGGGTGTATTGGCGATGAGATTCAGAACAACAGAAAGAGAAGAGAAAAACTGCAAATTAGGCCTTGCCTTATTTTCTGGTTTGCTCTTGCGATAAAGCAAGGCAGAGATGCCACCCACCCACGTCAACCTCCAGGAGCACGAGGGCCCTTTCCCACCCTGGCTTGCCACAAGCCGGACTGTTGGTGTCAGTAGCCCTGCTGGAATCTGTTCACTGGCTGCCACACAGGTGCTGCTGCCTGTGACAACTGCAGAATCCACTGACAGTCACAGCGTATCGACATGGCTGCAAGGGTATTAAACCAGCCACTTCAAGAATTAGTAGCCTGCTCTCCAGCCCAATAAATGTGTCACCGGCATCCCACAGGAGCACGATGCTTTTTCCTGCCATCGTNAGGGCCCTTTCCCACCCTGGCTTGCCACAAGCCGGACTGTTGGTGTCAGTAGCCCTGCTGGAATCTGTTCACTGGCTGCCACACAGGTGCTGCTGCCTGTGACAACTGCGGGATCCACTGACAGTCACAGCGCATCGACATGGCTGCAAGGGTATTAAACCGGCCACTTCAAGAACTAGTAGCCTGCTCTCCAGCCCAATAAATGTGTCACCGGCGTCCCAACAGGAGCACGATGCTTTTTTCTGCCATCGCTACCCTATGACTGGCCCTGCATCCAGCTGGTTTGAACCCAGCTTGCCAATGCTTCCATGAGCAGCAATCTCCTGTCTGGACTGCAGTGCAAACAGCCCGGTGTCCCCTCCGGTCGTCACATCAGGCTGTCCAGGTGCAGAAGCTCAGACCTTGGACTTGGGTGCCAGTTACCGGGATTGCCAAAACTTCCAGAGAGAAAGCTCCCTAAAGATTTACACATCTGCTTTAAGGAAAATCTAGAAGCATTTACTCCTGGGGTGGAACAATTTACATACATGGTCCAATAATATCTGCAAGTTTAAACTCCTTTTCTTCGAGTGAAAGAGAGAAATGAACCCAGTTCTATACATCTTGGGTACATTCCTCATGTAAACCATGGATTCTTCCTACTGGTAAATAAAGATTTGTGCCAAAAACACTGGAAATCAAGCCTGGTACCAGATTCTTCTTTGTTAAAGTGCTCATAACTTGGGCAGGTTAATACTTCTTGTCTAGATGGCACTTCTTTCAGGCAGGAACTCTCTCTCCCCCAGTTCTGAAGAGCAACTCCCACATCTCTTGTGCAAGTGCACCCTCCTGTAAGATTCTTTCCAGTACCCATTCATTGTGTGGTTCAGGGTACACAGCTCCTGCTGGAATCAATCCAAAAGGCCTGCACCTACAGAAGGACATTTTGCACACGTAGGCAGTGTGTGCTGGCAGACTTCATCGGTGGAGCTGAAATGGGATATGCCCTTCACAGTATAAACAGAAAAAAAAATATTTTTTCTTTGCATTAATGCAGAGAAAAGTCACCAGGAAGTACAGAAATTGCTACTAATCATCCCAGGTTGAAGCTTGGTAACCTGCATGAAGAGCTCACACCACCCTCTGAGGATGGACATTTGCTGGGGGTGCAGCGGTCGGTGTCACTGTTGCTGAGCAAACCAAAAGCCCCCGGAAGCTGAAGGTGAATTAATCGTGCTTTAGTCACCTGCCACGATAAAATCAGAACAGACTGTGGCTTCTGTGTGAATTGCACGTGAAGTACAGAGGCTATTTGTATGTTAATAACTGTGTGGCCTTTTGCTTTCCTTATTTATTCCCCGTGCTTTGTCCAGATGAGAGCAGGTAAAGTGACCCACACTCTCCCCTCTGACACATCGCACACAGCATTGCCCAAGCACAAAGTGTGCAATCAATTTTTTTTCCCCCGCTGCATACAGACACACAGACAACCTTAATCACACCGACTGGCGAAGGAGCAGCCTCCCCTCCTCCTGGACCATCTGGCAGATGGCACAGCAGCAGCACAGCTTCACCGCTCCAGGACCAAAGGAACAGATGTTGGAATACCACACGCTTTCTAGAGCTTTAACCCTCCAAGAAAGTCTGGATCTTACTTGGCTTCCCCTTTCCTCCTGACACTCACAGGAAAGGCAGAAGCCATGGAAAACAAGATTATGCAGGCCCTTAGCACAGCCTGAAGCCGCGATGTCAGCAGGGATAAAGATGGTGAGAAGAAGGTGTGGTTAATGGCTGAAATATGTGTAAGGGTGCAATCCTTCAGAAGGAGGATTTTTGAAGCTAATTACAGGGGGTGGAAAACTGGGTTGAGAAAGATTTTTAACAGGGAAAATATTTTAGCTTCTTAAAAAGCTACCCTGAAAAGCGTTACAGGATGAGTTGATCATATTTTATGTGCAATCTGAAAACATGGAGAGTTGTTTGAAAGACTATTAAATAACTGTAGAGAAGCAAGATAAAACTAAACAGCCATCTCTTCTCCTTCTTCCCGATAGGTGACTGTCACTTTTGAAGCTGATTTACGATTAGACTGAATGGTTGTGGACAAGGAGCTTCTTTAGCAAGCCCCAGATTTAGAATGTATTTTCAGTGGGCAGACACAGTAGAGAACATCTACACTCAAGTCTGCATTTCAGCCATGCCTCATTTTGTTTACAACTCATTTTTATTTATGTTAAGGATTAGACTGTCATGAGTAGTATAACCATAGCATTATATTATCAATTAATTCACATTATCAGTGAATTAATTATCACTGCAGACCTTGGTCTCATTTGATCTGGAGTAAATCCATAGTCACCTCGAGGAGTTTGAATTAAATATTTCAGCATTGCATTTTTGCAGATGCATTTAAGGTCATGACCCAACTTTAAACTGAACTGTTTTAACCCAGGAGAGATTAAATAGATAGGATAGGAAGGAAATAATTTGTTTGGAAGCTGGCAATATTTTCCTCAGTGAGATCCAAACAGGACCTGGTTGCATAAATGTTTCTAATTTTATTATTAATCATATAAGTCCTTAAAAAATAAAAGTACCCCACCTTATTCAGTTTACATTTAATTTTTCTCTTGCACACTTCTTAATTTAAATGACAGTGTTAAACTTTCCTTTTTGTTACAAATAGTTTCAAAGTATCGTTGAGTTGTGGTTCAACTAAATTATTCAAAGTTTGTTGTCAAAGGTCTTATCCTGGTACTGAGAGATTGATTGGTTTTTGCTGAAATTTACAAGTATACTCCAGAAACATGTTACTTTGTATCAGTTGGTTTTACAGGTTATTTCTGTAGTGCCTGAACTTCAGCAAATGCATCCTTTTCCTGTCTCTTTACAATAAGCAATAGAGACCTGAATATCAAAGAACTGCTAAAGCAGCGAAAAAAAAATATTACAGGTCCAGCAATACAGCCTGAATTATGGTTTCACCTGTCTACTAAGAGCCATGCTTTACCACTCTCTCCAAGAAAGTACTTTTAACATATGAGAAGCCCTGAGAGTACGGCAGGCAGATTCGGCGCCTGTCCCCGTTTCCCTCAATTAGAGGAGGCTGCTAACAGGAAAATTTCATTTCCTTTTCGTTACGCAGCTGCCGGCTGTCTGAGCTGGCTGATTCAGGGAGGATATGTGCAGGGATGCCTTTGTGAGTCCTGGGGAAAGTGCTAACAGGGTACATACATTATCAGAGGATCACTGAAGTTCAGGAGTAAGGGAGGGACACTCGCATGTTTGCTAATATACGTGTTATCACTTGCATCAAAGACAGTTGTCTGTAGTTAGTTTTCTTGATATTTCACCTAGTTTTCTTGTTTTCTTATTTAAAAATAGACACATTACAATTATTAGAGATAGTTGAAGACTGGAGACATTTTCGTTAAAAGCATGCCCCCTTTTAAAATAATTAAAACCCTGAACTTCTTGTAGGATGCTCTAATTTCGATGTGCATTTTCCCTCTTCTGGAAAGTTCAATATCTTGTTGTCATCTACATTCACGCTATTCTGTCACACAGCTTTGGGTTCATTCTGGAGAAGGTGGCTATGCACTATATTTAAAGGCTCGCCCCCATTTG
This sequence comes from Tringa tobata, assembly GCA_033628505.1. Taxonomy (NCBI): domain Eukaryota; kingdom Metazoa; phylum Chordata; class Aves; order Charadriiformes; family Scolopacidae; genus Tringa; species Tringa tobata. The sequence continues at coordinate 3,547,469 of JAHREE010000215.1, forward strand.
GTACTTGCTGAAAAGTTAACTGGAGGTGCTTCACATAAGGATGCCTTGCTTCCCCAACCAGTGTCTGCTGTGACTCGTGTGGCACTCAAATCTTCCTTGGAATGAGGTTTCTGAGGTGCTAAACATGTTTACTCAAGGAGTAATTGATACATACAGATATGCATCCCTGCCCCATAGGAACAAGGATGTATCTGTCAAGCCCTTCTGCTGGCACCTCGTGCTCCTTTGTCAGATAACCTGGTTCTCCATTTGCTCCCGCTTTGGGGTCATCCCGACTGGATGCAAAAGCTTCATTGAGATGCTGGCCCACTGCCACGTGCTGTGCTGTGTGGCTGTAGTGCACACGAAGATCGTGCATCCCCTCGTGCTCCCCTCTGTCGATTGACTGCTCGTGTGTCCTGCCTGGGCATGGTCTCAGGCTGAGGTCCCCGACATCCCCATCTTGCTGGGAAGAGCCACCTTCACCAGCACAGCTGAGCTCCGGCTGGCAGGATGCAGATGGACATCTGCCAGCTCAGTGAAGGAGCAGAGGGAAAAATGGAGAGAGGGGAGCCCCTCTTTAAACGGAAAAGGGTGGTGGCTGAGCAATACGGGGAGGTTTGTGAGATCAACTGTGTCATTCTGAGATCCCACGCCTGCGCTCAACAAACGGCGTGGTGCAGTGACGCCCAGGACAACAGCAACACTGAGCTATGTGACCTCTTTGTCCTAGCAGACACAGTGGAAAACAAGCACAAGGGGGGTGATAAAAACTTCACGCTAATCTACGTTTATTAAGAATATTAAATTTTCTTTTCAAAAAGATCATTTTGCATGAAGTTTACAGAACAATGCAGGTTTTTCTCACATGTTTAGTATTTTCCATGGCTCCTTTCCTCTCTCAAAAGGACCTGCCCTTGCACATTAGCATTTTGGTTTTCCTAATGCATTTTTCAGCACAATTCTTCCCCATTTGAAACCATGGCTCAGATATCTTCTCTGAAGACCAAAAAAGAAAAAAAAAAAAAAAAAAAGCAGTCAATAGAAATATAGATCTGGGGGGGGATATCTTAAATCATTGATCCAGCTGCTTGCAGACACAGAAAGCCATGCAATAAATGTTTAATATAAAGAGCACAGTTCACTCACAGCATCCACCACGGAACACTTCCCAGCACTCCAGAAACAGATTAAAGGCTGTATAGAGTTCCAAAGTTAGAGGTAATGTTCAAATACCAGCCCACAACTTCTGCCCCCTGATCTACCCCATCTTCTAAACATCAGTTCTACCACAAGCCTTTGAAGCAAATGTTAGGTAAGTAGCCTCTGTTTCACCTTTCATTTACAAGGTCTTTCCCAAAGTTAAATCCCTGCCTTTCCTTTGCATTTTTTGTCAAGGATACATAGAGAGAGGAATAATATAAAATCATCTTAGTTTGGAGCTCACTGAGAGGTCACTGGGAATTATGGACATGCTATTTTTGGTCTGGTGCCAACGCTGTTGAAATACTGCTTGTCATATTTCTTTTCCTTGTGGAAGCTGAGAGCTTGCAGTATCCATGAGGTAGGTGCTTTCATTAAAGGAACTAACTCATCTCTATGGGACAAAAAAGAGCTCAAAAGTTTTTATATTCAAATAACTTATCCAGAGAAAAGGCAGGAAATATAAAGATGAGGAAGGATAAGATTTAGACAGTTGTCAGAAAGAGACAAAAATGGCCTCACAGATATACATCATGATTATTGCATTAATACATGTACAACCAATATGATGCGATTTGCCTTTATATGGCCACCAACCCAGAATTCCAGTCAGAAGAGCAGAAGAGCAGTTCACCACGGGTATCTGACCTCCTTTTTTCAAACATGTGGAAATACTTTGAGGACCGCAAAGCTGCAAGGCAAGAATATTTTGATCATGGAAGGACAATGCAGTGAGCATGTATGTCTCGTGCAACAGCTGTAAATCATTTGCTGTGACACACAAAGCCCATACAATATAAAGGAGCACTACCAGCCTTCCAGCTACAGTTACCCTCAAGCTACATTTAGGTCCCTGCCTTCAGCATACTGTAAAATAGCACTGTATTTCTCTGAGTCCGAAGTGATTTCTCAAAATGAGTTGCAGCCTCAAAATTACCTACCACCTTGATGAGGAATTCCAACTGCGCTGATTTAATTGAGTCTGTAAATGCCACGCTTCCTTTTCCTGAAAACTTGACATTGTTGACTGGGGAGGGGTGACCCCAGGAGAGTTGATTTACTTTTTTTGCTTTTTCTTTTCCTTTAAGCATGCTGAGAACCACAATGCTTGAGTCCTCAGCAATTAAAGTTACCAATTTACAGTTATTTAATAGTGGCTGGATTCTGAGGGGGTGTGTATCGAGAGAAATTAGCACTCAGTAATGTGGAGAGGCATCTGCATTAAGTGCCAGACAAACACTCCTCCCATGCAGGAGGAGATAGGCAGTGTGTTCACTGTGAAACCAGCTTGCGTGGCTTTAAAAGTAGAGTTAGTCATCTTTCCTCTGCTACATTCCAAGCTCACCTAGGAGTTGGTGCCCAGTTTATAGGACGTTGTAAACTCACACACTTGTTTAGGCTGCTCTTTTGCAACATGGTGGCTTCCAGTAGCTCCAAGCTACTGGCCCTTTATTCCTGACTCCAAACTGTATTTTACCACAATCCTCCTTCTTCTGCTGACGTACGTTACAAGGTATTTTTCATCTGCAAACCAAATAAATAAAGTGATTCAACTCAAAAATAACTCTTCTAAAAGAAGGGAGTAGTGCTTTATTGAATGGGCTTTGGTGAAAAACAGTTTTTCCTGGGAACAACAGGGTAAGCCCTGGAAAGGTACAATTCAACATAAGGCAGAATCTGTGGCCTTAATATGCCATGCTAGTTAATAAAGAAATCAATTGAAAATATCATGAGAATTAGGTCTAATCCTAAGTAAATAAAATACTGGGATGTTTTGAACTGTCCTCACTATATTCTGACTTTCTTACTTTGCTCTTTGCTTTTAATTGCGTAGAACCCCCCTACAATTACCTAGAAACCATTGGAGGAGAATAGCCAGGCATCCACACTAAAGGTCAGATTAGTCCAACATCTTTCAAGAATGGTTTAGAAATAATTGATTCTCCTTTGGGACCAGGGAATGGAAAAGAAGCCCTCTCAAGCTCTCTTTCATCTTATTATCTTGTTTATTATATTATCTCGTAGTCAGTTCAGATGTAGCACAAAAGAAAGCAGACTCTGTCACATTTTACTTCTCCTTTGCTACTCTCTCAACTGACGCTCAGAGGAAAGCAGCTGAGAGTACAATTCTTTGATTTTGTCCTTAGAAGAGAGGTTCTTTAGGGTCAGCTAAGCACCCGTGATTCTTGCTGTTAAGTATTAAGTTTGGGGTTCATACCCCACATCTCACAGCCACATCCTGCTGGTGGCCGGGATGGATGGGTCCCTCGATGTGAAAGCTCAGTCTGTCCTGCCTGCAGCTGGGCTTGAACAGGCAGAGCTCAATATGGGAATTTCTCTTCTCATCCAGCGCTTTCCTCCTGTTCAGCCCAACCCATAAGAGCTGCAAGGTCCTGAGTTATGCTATGTCCAAAGAGAATTCCAAAGAGGGCTGCCGGGTGAGAAAAACAGTTAAATGATGTGAATTAAGAGAGACATGAATGGACATTGATGGGTTTCTGTTCTTGCCCTAAAAATGTGTGAGAAGAAGAAAAGCGTGAGGGGATGTAGCAGAAACTCTACAGAGACTATTCTGTTGCTGATGAAATCTGGAGGGCTGAAGTGGAAAGTCTGGGTTTGATGTTCTGGAAGGAAAGACAAAAATACTGTCATTATGCTTTTGGGGAAGTTTTATATTACTTTTGTTGCTGTTGCTCTCATTACCAGTATATTGCTCATGGAAGCAAATATGAGTGAGTTTTCAGCCTGCCCTCCTGGGGACAGATATGGCAGTGGAAAAAGAGGGAAGTTCAAAAGATGTCTGTACATCTGTAGAGAAAACCAAACCCCAAAACTGCTTGCTGCTGCCATGGTAACTACTTTTATAATAGAATGAAAATATGAGATACAGATAACATTTCCTCTGCTTTTGACCTATTTGCTTTTCCTATAGCACCTCTCATCTCATCAAGGTTAGACTTGCCTGTAAGCACCTCAGCCCAGATGATTTTCCCTCTCTGCAGGGTGTCTGCATCTTCTAGAGAGCCTGCCCTTCAGCCCAGATATCTCCTCAGGGGGGGTCCTCAGACATTCTGAAGCATTTCTACCTATGTACCTTTAATTCTGCTGCAGTGAAATCATCATACTGTGACATTCCGCTTCTTGGCACAGCTATTTCTTGGCTATACTTCTGTCAACACGTCCTTTCCTTTTGAACAGCCCAGGTTTGGGGCTTTCAGAAGCTGGGAGGAGGAAGGTGGGGGGGATTTTGCGTTGGGTTTTTTTTTTCTGAGTGTTTATAGGTAGTTAGCTGAACCGAAAGACACTGGAAGAGTTTATTTTTGCTCAAGGATGTTGAGTTAAGGTACCTCTGTACCATCAGGTCTTTAAATGCTTCTGCTTATGTTAAGTCCAGAGAAAGGCTGGGAGGCAGTCAGGAGGAGAGAGGCAGCAGAACTGTGCAGAGGCCGGGGTGAGCACACAGCTTTTTCTTTGCCACTGGAAAATTGGGATTTTAATCGGAAATGGGGCGTCACCGTATGATGTGGTGTGGGGACGTGACCCCACAGCGAGGGAAGGAAGCAGCATCACTCCTTACCGTCAGGGCCGCATCGACTGCGTGCCAGCAACAGCCCCACGGCATCCCGGCAGCACTGACTGCTCCTGGCACGGGCAAAGGCCACCGGGAGTGAAGGACGAGAGCCAGGATGGACCTTCCTTTCTCTGAGCCTTGCCATGGGGAGCTCCAGGGCTACTCTCAAACCTGCCTGCCCTTCAGGCACTGTTCCCCAAGGTGCAACACCAGCTGTAATTAATCTTCTTTTTACGCACCGCTCTGATCTCGCCGCAATTGATCTTGCAGGCTACAGAAGACTTAGGCGACTGTTTTTCAGTGAAAATATCATTGAAAATCAGCCTGATTGCTGTCTATGGGCTGGCCTCCCATCTCATTCAAGCCTCACCTTCTAAGTTTTAATGTCACAGGGTATTTTCTTTTTCAGCGTTTTTTTTCCCTGTTATTTTTTGTAATCTACGTGTGGAGCTTGCTCTCCATTTCCCAGCTGCTGTAAGGGGTTATTTGGGCATAGCGGGCAGGGCAGCCTCATTCCCTTAATCCAGGTCAGTTTAGTTATTGTCAGTCCAACAATTAAACCAGGCCAAATAAACATAGCTAGTTAACTTGCACTGTGATTAAAATTTATTCCACAACAAAAAGACGTTAGAAAAAAATTCTTTCTCTATTTACCTACTTTGTAAATTGAATGTTGTCAGAAACACGTCTAAAAGATTATGATGAGAAAAACTACACCAACACTCAGTAAATGAAGAGTTTGTCAAAATTGGAGTAAAATGAATTCATTGTAAGGTTTTAAATAAAACAAATTGAGGATAACTCCTGAAAAGTTGAAACTTCATTTTGGTATGTTTTTAAATAAAGTGTTTTACTTTTTCTAAGCTCCCTGATATCTTTTAATGTGGGGGTGGGGATGATTTTTTTTCCTTTTTTTCCTTTGAATGAGAAAACAATACAAGAATTGATGAGTTGACAAGTTTCGTTTGGTTGTTTAATGTTAGCTTTTGAGATGAAAAACTAATTTATGTCCCAGCTATAAACCAAACCAAAAATGAAGTTCTCAGGCGAAATTTTCAGCTAGGCAGTGACTTCAGAGCAATCAAATTAGGTGCAATCAAGACAGAGTGACAGGTCAGAGCGAGCAGCAGAGGAGCAGAGCTCGTGTGTGCCAAGGCAGGAGCCGGGAGACGTGCTGCTGCGTTGGCA
>JAHREE010000215.1:3557333-3660465 GCA_033628505.1 Tringa tobata
GTTAAGCTAAAATGAACTCTATTTGAACTGACTATTTAAAGTCTGAATTAGACTTTCCCCAAGGGGCTGTAGTGTGCTTCTTCACAACAATAGTAAGAGCAACAGCCAGGCTTAAAATGCTGAGCCACAACCAGAAAACTCAGTTTCTCACTAATTAGAAACATACCCCTTGAGCAAAATCACAGACAGAGGCAAGAAGCAAACACAAAAAAGTAAAACTATAAAGCAAAGCAGACAGTAATCATTTAATGCATTTTAACTTTGCATTGTTCTGTTTGCAACCCCCTGAAATGGTTATATAGATGTATTGCACTAATATCCAAGTATTCTTGAATGTACATTTCCTCAGAGCACTTCATGGCAGGCAAAGAAAAGATGGTTATCCCCATTTCACAGGTGGAGAACTGAGGCAGGAGAATTCCTGATCAAAACAAGAATGAGTCCTCTGGAGAGGCAAAGCCGCCAAAAACTGCCCTAAACACTGACTGGCTTTCTTCTACTTCATGGCTATGATGGACAGAGATAAAATAAATCCTAATTGCGTACTGAATTGGTTTAAGGTCACAGAACTTGGGTGAATTCTGTAAAAATGACCAAAGCAAAACAAAACAATTTTTTTTTTGCCCTTTCACTTTTATAGTCCTTAAGAGGCATTCGCTTTTAATTGTCAATGTTTTCTATGCAGTTCTGAGAACCAGGAGATATATATAATGCATGTAATATATATTATATATTACACGTTACATATTTTTAATGAAATATTTTCATATGTAAGATTGGAGATTAAAATAATTTAATTGTACATCTATATATAAATAGTATAAGCAAGAAATAATTAATTTTTATCTATTTCTCTGAGTGTTTATGTATGCATGACTATGTTTATTCTGACCTTGTAAAAAAGAAATCTATGAAAGTTGGCAGCAGTCTTTTGGATATAGGTGAATGAAATGCCATTTGAGGTAATTACGGAAATAAATGCCAACTAATCAGCAATTCATTGCAAAAATAAGTTTGCGTTAATGTAAAGATAACGGAAACACTGGGGAAAAAATAAAGCTAATGTACAAAAAAAAAAGAGAAAAGTTGTTTCCAGTCAATAAAATCTCTTCCCTCTTTCTTTCGCTCCACATCTTTCTGCAATACTGCCTTCCCAGCCCTGCTGCTGTGCCCTTGGTGAGCCCTTGGCAGGCAAGCAGTGCAGCTCCAGCTCTCCCAGCTCCCTGCATAGGACAGCCTGTCCCCCAGCTCCGGGACCCTGGGGCTCAGGAAGTTGCCCCTTGGAGGCTGAGGGAGGCAGGAGGCACTAGGAGGAGCAGAAGGGTCTTCAGATCTGCCTCCTCTGCTCTCCAGACCCTCTGGCCAATCTCTCTACAAGAGACCCTTACTTCAAACAGATTTAAATAGCCGCTTTCCAGGTGTCTCCCAGCTGGCTGGTAACCCAATATCCTAAGGGTTCATGTACCTATTTTTCTTAAATTTCCTCAACTTCCCTTTCCTCTGCATCAACATCTGGCATCAACCTAACCACAAGTTTGAATACCTCTTCAACCGTGTTCAGGCCTATTTTTCATTAGCAGTCAGGCTTTTTTTTGAAATCACAGTCATTGTAAGCATATTTTCATAGCATTCAGATCTCATAGGCCTTGCTGAAGGCAGGAATTTATTACTCTTTCTACATGATTAAGGTTGTTTATGTCATTCGAGGATCACCAAAAAATGTCAAAACTTGGCATCTCCATTAATTTCAGTGGGCTTAAACTGGGATAAACATAACCTGTTATGCCACAACATCTCTGAGAAGTTCACTAATTTCAAAGCACTGTGAGTAGTGAAGAGATTACACACAAATGCCATCCAGAAGTGGTAACCTAACTGCAGTTTCTTTTCTACCATTTCAGCATAACTTTGACAGGGAAAACTTTCGCAACTACTGCAATAATTTCTGATGGCAGATGATAGCAAAATATCCTAACAAATACACAGTTTGTTTTTGTTTTGCTGGTTTTTTTTTAAGGGAACTTTGTCAGGTTGCAGGCTATGGACAGTTGGTTTAACAACACTATTTAAAAGGCTGGGATGATGCACACAGCTTCTGTGGGAGGAGGATATAAAGGAGGTAGCTGATGGTAACAAATCTGGACTTGATTCTAATAGTACGAGCTGGGGGCAAAGCATCTCTGCTAATTCTACCTCAGCTACCCAGATGTTAAAACATATTTGTCCTTTTCAGGGAAGTTAAGATACATCCACTTACAGATGGGAAGCACACAGTGACTGTCTCAGAATAAAATAGAAGTATATTAACATAGACACAGCATGACATCATTAGTGTAAATTGGTAAAACAAATGCTTTTGCCAAGATTTTTAGATGTGACTAATGGTTCTGGATGACTTCTAAGTGCTTTACTTTAAATCCTTTTAAAAGGACTGACTTTCTAAAGCTGAGAGCTCAGTGAGAGAATAGCTCCCTTTTAACATATCTGAAGCCAAGCACTGTGCTTGGGCTGAGATTTACAGAGCCACTACCTGTGAAAATGTGGATCTTATTCCTGGTTGTTCCTGAAAGGTATGATACGAATGTTTGCTGTTATTTAGTTACACAGATTCAAACTTACCATATTCAAACAAGAAGTAACTCAAGTTTTCCAATGTATTTGAAGATCTTAAAGCAATTAATATGAGGTTATGACGAATAAAATCGAGAGATGCTTTCAAGATATATTTTGGGGCTGCTGATCTTATATGTTGGAGTCAGGCATTTATTTCTTTCCTATGAATTGAAGAGCCTGTTTCTGCTCTTCTTTGAAGTCAACGGGAGTTTTATCACTGCCTTCAAGGACGGGCAAATTAGAGCCCGAATTTGCATCTGGAACTATGTACAGTAGGGTGTTCAAGTGGCATACAACTTGTCACCACAATTACAGTAATTTTAATCAACCTCATTTGCTGTTTGCTTCTCTGAGATTTCCAGGAGAATTTGCTCAACTGCACTTCAATGTTAATATCTCTCTACCCTTTCTGTTTTACAAGTCATGCTTTTATTCTGTCATTCCTGCGGCAGCTGAACCGGAGCATTTTAATAAACCTCTTGTTACCCACATCTTCTATCCATATGTCATTGACTTAAGCAGAGCAGTTTGTCAGGTTAATATTTTATACATTTTGTATTTAGACTATTACTTAGCTGATCCATAACAGGGGATTATAGTCAGGGATAGGAATATTGAGTGGCTTTTTTTTTCTTTTTTTTTTTTTTTTTTTTCCCACGTGCCTGTCTCCAAGACAACTAGATGGCTGTATTTAAAAGAGCACAAAGACCAGAACGAGTAGCTCATCCAAGTCTTTTAGCAAGTGAATGCTCTGTGGTTTTGCATTTTCAGGCAGGCCTTTCACTCTATCCCCCTGACATCTTTTACCTCGGGCTCCGATGGGTGGGAACTCCAACTGGTAGCCCAGCTGATAATTGCAGCTATTAAGCTGCTGCTAGTGTAACTCCAGTACCCTTTTGTTTCTGGTTTTATCTAGTCTAGCTGGAGAGTTTCACTACCGATAGTCATATTTAAAACCCACAATGATATTCTTCCTTTTTCCCCTTTCAGACAGGGCTGGTGATTATTCGGGACATCCTCTCGCCATCGCAGCCTGCTTGCAGTGATTTTGCAAAGCACACACTAGCTTGTGCTTCCCGCTTGGATTTAAAAAAAAAAAAAAAGGTAAATAAATGACATGTGGCCAAAAGATCCCTGGTAACCGTAAATTAGCAATAGAAAATGCCCGGCAGCCCGGCAGGCAGTCCGTGTGCTATAGCCTCAGACAGACCATTAGCAGCTAAGCAGAGGTTGCACTTCACTTTTAACTACCCGTGGTTCAACCATGATCTGAATCTGCTTCTGAAATTCAGCTCAGCACTCCCTGGATTTCCTTTCCCTCCTTGGCTCTGTCAGGAATAACACCGTACAGTGGAAATGCAATGTTTGAGTGGTTAAGCTTCATTGCTTCCATGTATATTTTTTGGCCTGATAATTACATTAGGGATGTAAAATACGTAATGTAAGGTTCCTGTGAGAATTTGCCTCTGAGCAAAGTGCTATCACATGTCGTGGGGGTTTCAGTGTGTTTAATGTAAAACCCCAAACCTGCCCAAACAACATATTTACATGGGCACTGTGAGAAAGATTGCCCTGTTCAGCTTTAGGTGAAGCTTGCTGCAGCTCCTGCAGACAACTGTTTGCGACACCTGTGCAGTGCCAACTTTTATTAGGACTATTTCATTCCTTTGAACATGAGAGGTGCAAATTTTTATGATTCAGATAACCTTTCAGGGGTTTCATATTCCAAAAGGATAATATCTTTGTATGGAATCAAAAAAAAACCACCCCAATGAGGCATTTCCATCCTCTCCCTAAAATGATTTATCTTGCTTCGTTTCAAACAACTCCTCCTGTACTTAATCTTCTTTGTAAGCTCCACATTACCAAATTCCTCAAAGGGGAGACCAAAGTGCCTCAGTCAAAATTCAAACAAGATTTCATGTGTTGGCGCTTCTGAAATTTCACATCCACTTCATATCAGTTAATCTAGCTGTGAAGGTAAACTTCTGCTGTGGCAGACACCTTACTGGTATGAATCTTGACCATAAATATTCCTATAAAAGGGATTGTTGTCTTAATGAAATTTGCAGGGAAAGCGAAGTAGTGGCAATCCGCAGTCCAGAATTTTGGTGCAGTAAGCTGAGAGCCTGAGCCTTTTGTAAGGCTCAGCTGATTTTCTTCAGGAAGTTCTAAAAAGCTAAAATTCATTAATTAAATGGCCAGTAAAATCAGGTAATAATTGTAAATGTATGAAAAATATCTCCTACCAACCATTCCCACAAGCTTTTCTTTCTTTTCACAGCTAACATTAGCAGATATAAATAAGCACTGTTTAAGTACAACAACAGCAATAAAATGTTTTTGGGGGGTTAAGATGAAACAATGAATTGTCCCATCAAAAACTGTTCTTGACAGAAAATACATTTTGTAAAAAGGTATCTTCCTTCCTGTTTTCCATAAAAGGTGTTGTTTTTCTTTCACATATATCCAGTAAAATCTGCATATCAGAAGGTGATCCTTCAAGCAAAATCTTTCAATCTCACTTTAAAGGGGAACAAAGATTTTAAGGAAATCCTGGGAATGACAAACGAACTTAAAAAAAAAAAAAAAAAAATTCCTCCCTTTTCTCTGACATCATTCTGTTTGGGAATAAACATATCTCCAACCTTTAGGCTAGTACATTGAAAAATAAGTATATAAAAGCAGGATAAAAGCAGGCCGGTTCTTCCCATTTCCACGGCTTCTGTTTCAGACCCTTGTCTGAGGGAGTGCAGTTCTCTCCTGGTTCAGCAGAAAATAGGAAAGCTGAAACCAAACCAGAAAATAACCTGAGGCAGGGAAAAAGGAGATAAAACTGACACAGAAAATAAATAAATTTTTTAAAAAATTAAAGACAGGAAAGGATTGTGCCAACCTTTTCCGCCTTCACTCAAGATATAAAATAGGGGAGTGAGTAAAATAAAGGACATGAAGGGAAATAATGGGGGAGTCCTTAGTTAAGCTGTCTTAGTTGAGATTCTTAGTTAAATATCTCAATGTACACACGATGGATGGGTCTGAGCGGAGCAGTTCAGAATAAGGATGGGGCAGGAGATGGGCTGTTTCTCAGAGGGTCATGGTCCTTCATGGATGTTCTTGGACATGGACAGAAAACAAAAAATTTTATGTTCAGCCTCATCCACTTTCTCATCAAGTGGAAGATGGAAAAGGCTCTTATTCCCTCTACTGTTGCCCACTCCATCTATGGAGCTGCTGCAAATTGTCATGGTTCACAAGGATTACAAGCACGACAGACCTCTAGATGAGTCTTGCAATAAAGAATATCTTCTCTGCACTGCTCATTATTTTTCCAGATTCTAAGCATCTCTAGGGACGTGGCCTTCATCATCCACACAAGTGAACATTTTGAAGCCTTTTCCCTCTTTTATGTGGAGCTCTGAATATATATGTCATTAAACCTTGGACCAATTTAAGTCAATGACCAAAAATCCCCTGGATTTCAGAATAGTTGGGATAAAAAGGTATAAGCATGTGCACACATTTTTTTCTCACAGATCAGCAGTAAGAAAATGTTTTTGGTATCAAGCACCACCATTTTTATTATCTTATTCTCCTTTTTCTCACTTTTACAAAGAAGTGGAAGGATTGGGGTTTTTTTGTTACAAGGTTTTACAGCTGGCATCAAGCTGAGTAAGGGAAAATTCATACTGAATGCTAAGTAAAACTTCCTGAAAACAGAAGCTACTAGGCAATGTAATAATATCCCAAGGGAAACGGAACAGTTCTATCAGTTGTGACATTTAAAACTAGACTGGACAATGCACTACATATGCAATGCAATAAATATTCTGTGGGGACAATTCTGCATTGTCAGGGGGGTGGATGAGGGGATCTACAAGGTTTTCTCCACATGTAATTTCTTCAATTCTGTGAATCAGAAAAATGTTGTGCAGTTGAAGAAGCTCAGAAATGGAGCAACACTGAGAAACACAAACCATCATTTTATTCTAGGTTGAGTCTTCACTGGTGTGAATTTTTTTATAGTTCTGGGATCCTGACCTCCAAATTCATTGTGGACAAATAAATACATTTCCTAGTTTTGCAAACTTACATCACTGATATAGTCAAACAAGGGCAAAAATGTCTTACACAACATTTGCACTGCCCCCTTTTTTTCTAGCAAGAGTCTGCTCACATTGATCAATGCAGCTGAACTGTTATTCATATACATAGTGACTCACTGCACTGTTTTAAATTAATTTATATTTTATCTGTTCAATTTTCCAATCATGATATTAATTAATCATTACAGAAGGACCACACTGTACCCCAGTATTTTAAGTATAAAGATTCCCTTAAACTAGGTAATTCTTATTGTTTATCATATGATGCTTTTAATTGTTGCTGTTTAACTTACTTGAGCTTGAAAAAGCTGTTTTTCTCCATGACCACTTCACGTAGAAGCTTCTGCAACTGTGGGAGTTGTAAGCCTGGGAAGGATGCGACCAATGCACCACCTTCCTTAGAGCTACCATCCCTAACTATTTGTCAACAAATTCATTTTACCTCAGTGACCTGCTGGTCAGAGCGGTGCTGAAGCGCATTGCTCTGAATGACAAATGAGGAGAAACAAGGGTAGAGATGTAGCCAGCAGGTACACGCAGAAAAAAAGCTGCTCGTTTATCACGAGATCTGCTAGTCAACTTTTCTGCAAAGCATTTGAAGAAATGTAGCTATGAGCTTGTTTCAAAATTAAGTAGCATCTTGAAATGAGAAAGAAGTTTCCTCTAAAATGATAAATAATTCAAAATTTTCTGCAAATCCTGCACTCTGTGTGTTCACAGCTATTGAAAACATAAATACAAAGAAATGTCTGTTTCTGCAGAGAAAATTAAATATCTTAACTTTTGTTAGAAGCCATGGAAATGGAAAAGATCCCAGTAGTTTCTCTGCAAATTAGTTTCTGACTTAAGTCCCCCAATTTTAAGGTTTTCGGGTAGGCCTGTTTTAGTCATTCATTAGTACAGAAAAGCATTTTATAGTTCCCATTTAGGTATAATAAATCCAAACCGTAAGGAAGAGAGATTGAGAGACTGATTGATTTTGCTGTATTTATGAAAACAGCTGCTCTGGTACCACAAGCACAGGGCATTAATCATACAAAGGGACATAATCACAGCCTTGCAGGAGCTGAAGAGGCTGAAGGAGGGGCAGCACTATTCCCAGTCCTTCCAGGGTAATGCATGTCACTCTGGAAAACTGGTTTCTTGCTAACTCTTTGCTAGGGATTTGTTCTTTCTGTGACTTGGAACTAATTGCTCACCAGTTTTAAGAAGTGACCCAAAATACAGGATGACCTTTCGACCTTGATGGCAGAGCATTTTTCCTTTCTCAGCCATTTTGTAGAGACATTTACCTGGACTTGAAACATGCTAAATCACATATTAACTGCAACGGAGGCTGTTGAAGTCAAATTCAGATTTCTGGAAAGTCAAGTTCTCGAACAGCAGGTCCAAATATCTATAAGGGACAAGATCTCACCGCCACTTAAGCTTCCCTTCTTCCTTTTGTCACAAAGAGTACTTAACATTCTTCCTATATTTCCCCATAAAAATATGTAAAATCTTCTGATCACCCAAAAAGAGCGCTATTGGAATGTAGCAAAAAAACCCATCCCAGCTGTCAAGACCCTGACTGAGGAATATTTCTCATTTAAACTAAGGGATGTAACTGCAGGTAAATTGGTGACTGTCCTAGCAATAGAAATACTGCACAGAAATAAGTTAATCTTTCAGATAGTTAGGACTGCATACAACAGAACAAAACTGTCATCTTAAACTTTACCCAGAAATCATCTTGATGGCAGTACATGTCATGGAGCAGAGATAAAACATGTTGTCCCTGTACAACATCATATTATAAGAAAGGAGCCTTATCCAACAAGAAATGCCATTTTCAAATGTTCTTACACTAAGCACCAGGACAGCATATTATAGTAATCCATATTCGAGGCAATAAAAACATGTCACAAGCTCCACATCTTGCAGGAAAAGCTCCAGTTTTCATGAAATAACACATAATTAAAAGAAACAAACTTGTCAACATTTACTATCTGAATATCCACGAAGCTGGTAAAGAAGGTGGAAAGACTATATTTTTCCTTCAAGGACACTTAACCGTAGTTGCACTTTTACCTGTTTGGAAAAAATATGTCGCTTCATATTTGGGTTCAGCTGTTCAGTGTAACAGTGTGGCAGTAGTAGTGACATAGTAGGAACTAAATAATAATAATGCACAGGGAAAAAAAAATTACTCTTATCCAGAAGCAGGAGGAAAGAGAGAAACGAAAATAGATAGAGAGCTTTTTGAAAGAATATGTAATTAATTATCCAATGTTTTTTTCTCACTATTTTACGGTACAAATAGCTGAAAAGGTTTATATAACCATACCATTAATGCTAATAAGCTTGTAAACTTGAGCACTATAAAACATGGATTTGAATACATTAAATTCTACTTACATGTTTGACAGGATGCTAAAATCTGGCTGTACTACATCTTGTTATGAATTCACACATTGCTGTTGGTCAGAAAACCCTGACACTAACCTCCATTGCTAATTGTAATGGGTATGGGTTATTTTAATAATAAAATGTGCATGCTTGTTATTTTTCAGAGACAATCTGTGGAAAACAATTCCAAATCTAAAAATATGGCAACAAATGAATACATTTGCATTAGGAAAATATAACATCCCTGACGGTTGCAGGAAACAATTTCAGAAGCATTTGAAAGAAATTATATGTATACCTTCCACAACTGCAAATGTGAACTGAAATACGAAAGATCAAAGATTTCAGTGCTGTGTATTATGCACAGCTACGTTGAACTTTTCACCCAGTAACTGAATGACAATAAACCTGTTTTGAAGTCAGGTGTTCTTCCCAAAGCTTTCAAGCCAAAAAGTTGCACAGAGCCAAAGACTCACCTGAGAGCTGCAGTATCAAGTTAAGCTTTCGTCTCCTTTACCAAAGAGGGAAGGGAAGCAGGGAATGTTGTTTTAGCCCTGTTTACAAGAAAGAGAAGTTAAAAGATCAGGACTTAACAATAAAACCACTCACTTTGCAGTTCCCGTGACAAAATCATCCTGCAAAATGTTACACGTGTGCCTGAGGATTTTCCTTCTACAGGACTTGTGTCTTACGCATAAACGCTGCTGCACTGATGCTGTCGCCTTTCTGGTGATTATACTTTGAACTGCAACTACTGCAAAACTATTAGCAGTTGATAGAGGAAATAGCAAACATTGATTACGATTGGCTTAAGGAAAAGAATGAAGTAAAGATACAATCATAGACAGTGATTCTGCAAACAGTCTTGAGAAATCAGCTAGACAATTCATCTGTCCCAAGGCAGGATGTCATTCCAGTCTCACTCCAAGCCTACACTTGCCTAATACATTCTTAAAAACATTTGCTGGGTGCATATTCTTCAGTCTTTCCAGACTATTGCTTTTAATGATGCACTGTTCCTAGAAAGTTTTTCCAAGTGCTTAACCTTATATCCCTTTTATTGTATTTGCCAAGGACACAAAGAAATTGATTTTTCTCTTTCTTTTCACAGCAACCCATTACAGATTTGAAAATTGTTAGCAGTTCTTTTTCAGATTTAGCAATCCCATTTCTTTCAAAAAACACTTGTGTATCATGCAACATTGTCATAACTTTCATAATTTCTGCCACTCCCCCTTGCACTCTCTGTGATGGGTACCTGTCTTTCTTGCAGTTCTGTGGCCAAAACCAAATAGATCCTTGGTTGAGGTCTTAGCAGTTCTGCAGAGAGTACCAAGAGGATTTCATCTATTTTACAGACTGTGCATGCTTCTGTTTATATACTCTGGTATAACACTAGTTTTGTTCACAACATCACAATGTTAAAAGTTTCCTGGGTAATTGCCCTTGTCTTTCCCTGGGATATAAGAGCTGAAGTATTTGTTTCCCCATGTTTTAATTCAGATAAAAGATTTATTATGCTTTGCATAGTCTTCTGCTGGGAAGCTCTCCAAGTTGTCATGAGTTCTGAGACCAAATCACATTACTAACATATTGGCTGACCCAGTCTGTGTTATATTTGTTTCCACTTGTTCCCACACTGTAAAACTAAGACCACTGTATGCCTACAGACTACTTTAATGATAAACTCGGATGACTAGGGTAGCTGTTGCAGTCATACTCTTTAATAATATGGATATTTCTATGTTGTGTGAATAATTTCTGAGAGTTCTGAATCTTTTAAAAAATATTTGCTGTTCAGAATTATGTAGTGGTGACTGAACAAACAATGTGAAAATAATGTTTTCTTCAAATTCTGTTTTTTCACTCATTCACAACTGAGGTAAGTGTCTCATCTACTTGCCAGTTGTCTCAAGGCAGCACTTAAACATTTTTCTTCATATCCCATTGATCTGAGAGTGACCTGACACACTCCATGCGAATCTTGGAGGATGAGTGTGAGGGAACGACAGCCTGGGGAAGTCCCACAGTCCCTATTCCACTGCCTCCTCCAGAGGATGGACATCCCTTCAGTGGCGTCAAAAGTAGCTAGAAGATGTGGTCATGCAGAACATCAGACACACTCTAGCCCCCCACAGGAGAACGGGGCTATAGCCATCCTGTACTTACACATCAGACTTGCCTGCTGCAGTGGCTCTTGCCTCCTGCCCTGAGAGAGAGGACCTGGGAGGGCACACAGCATTTTCTCTGCACACAGTGGCAGCAAGCCCGTGGCCTCAGCTATTGCAATCCCTGTCTCTACCACCTCTCTGGAGAGTGGGATGACTAAGTATCTGGGCTACACAAAGCATCCTACATGAGAAAGAGGGATGGAGGAAAGTCAGTAACTCATGGCATGAGTTTAGCAAATCTATCAGCCCCTGCCACTCCCCTGAGCTTGAGCAGGCACTGAAGTATTGTGGGTACTGGTGTACTTGCATTTCCCTTCTTCTTTATTTCCTTAATTTAATCTTTCAAAGGTGTACAATCTCCAGTTTGAGTCACATGCATTTTTTTATACTTCTTAAATGGATGATGAAGTATAATCTTATAATAGAGGGACGGTAAATAAAGAGTAACAACTACAGTGCATGAACAATGTGATTCCCTAAAAAGCTTATAAACAAAAGTCTTTTTGCCAATATAGTTCATTACAAATATAGGAAATCAGGCATTTTGCAAAGGGATTTTCACACTGAACTTTTTCTACTAAGAAATGTGTCCTTTTAGCCAAGATGCTAGGTGAACAATTTAATTTAAATTGAAATAAAAAAATGAAGCCAAAAGTTTTCTATCTGAAGTTAGACAGAATCTGGATCTGATTTATCTTAGTGGATAACACTATCACTAGGAGAATGACCCTTTTTATTCATCTGACATACAGAAAAAAATAAATGACACTACGGGTTATAAAAATCACATTAATATTTTTTTTCCAAGAGGTTAACTCTCTGCTCTGCTTCATGAATGAGCTTTGAAAGACTGATGGATTACGACTGATCAGATTTGCCAAACCTGGAGATTTTCAGTGCAGAGTAAGTTTCAATACTCTAAGGTTTTATCTATATTTGTATGCATTTCAGCACAATAAAAGCAGATCAGTGGATCAAAGCCCGCGCTGCTGTAGCCCCTACATCTGCACCACACGTGGTTCATGGGCTTTACTTTGGACTAAATTTAGTCTAGACTGAATATTGCCACTACACATATGGTTTGAAGCTGTCCAAAGGCCCAGTCACTACTTTGGACCCTCACAATCCTTTAGAGGTTGGAGCAGGCCCAGTGCATACCTCCAGCAGGGCTTCTTGTGTCCTTTCCTCCTAACGGAACCTTATGGGTTTTCCCTGGAAAGAGAACCAGCGTGCACTTTGTAGAGTTGATCAAGGGTTTCCCTTTAAAACCTCACCGCTCCAGACCAGCTTGTCACTGGGGATGCAGCCCAGACAGTAGAATCTGCAATTAGGCAATTTCATTGTGTTTATTTCCAGCAGTCTAAAAAACAAACAAAAAAAACCCCACAGTAACAGCTAACTTGCCAAAGTGTCTCTGTTCTGGAAGAACTCGTGCTACTGAAACCTTGCTGCAAATTACATTTCTGATCTCACTGCTACTGCAGGTGAGTATCAGCTGGTCTGAGAGTCTGAAAACCTCATGATCCCCGCAGAGGGGGACTCTTCCTGCCAAATTTACCTTGGAATTGTAAACTTTGGAAGACTGACCCAAGGTTTCTAAACATGGGAAGGAGACTAAAAATCATGAAAAAAGCAGAGGTTACAAGCTCCTGATCGTGTATGTGAGACTATAAAATCCCAACAGCCCTAATTCAGCCTGGGGGTTCCTGAGGGTATAGCTTCCTCGCTAGAGATCTAGGAGCTACAGACAAGTCGGATCTGGGGCTCATAAATTATCGAGTTTGCATCCCATGCTGCCTCAAGGTCTTGGGTGTAGAGAGGATTTACCAGCAACCCAGTTGCAAGTCCATGTCACAGTACTGCAGATCTTAGAGTGAAGCAATCCTTTGTGGGAAGGAAATGTGAAAAAGCCCTTGCTCTACAGGCTGTACAGCTTTGGAAAAATCGTATTGAATGTAGGAGGTATCACTGAAGAGTATCAGGTTGCCATTTTCTAACAAAACACACCTTTCTGACTGTTATTTTTATTTGTGATTCTTTATGTGCTTCTAGAAGTATGGTAATAGTGAAAAAAAAAATAATTAAACAAAAATCACAGCCAGGCTTTGCGTTTAAAAATGTTACTCTGGAATATTCCTAAAAGGACCCAAATTGTATATTCATACCATCCCTTTGCTACTTTAACTCCCCACCCGCATACAGTATGCCAAGCTGTTCCTGTGTAGTGATGTGTGCCTGCCTGTGCGCTGTATGTCTATATTAATCCACAGGCACATATATATAAGAAATGGCTGTGGCGGTTGCAGCCAGGGAAGGGAATTTTCGTGCCTCCACAGAGCTCTGCGGGGAGGGACTGCTGAGAAATGGTCCAGAAGGTTCCTTACAACAGTCAAGTTCAGGAACTGAAATTAGTAAACTGCCATTTATGTAGCAGCAAAATGAATTATTCAGTCTGCTGTGGGGACTGAAAGTCTAATTTTAAAAGTCTTGCTTGCCTAAGAAGTCCCATGCAAAACGTTCATTAAATGTAAAGCAGTACTAAGCATCGCTGCATGGCTGAATGTCTTGGGAGGGGTTTTCTGACACTGACTGCAGTGGCTAATCTGTCCCATAAATTATGAGTAACAGATGAACAAGAATCAGTTTCCCTGTTTCATAAACATTTAGGAAAAGCTGAGAGTTTTCTCCTTATGCCACATCCTGAGCATTTTTGCAGGGACATGGCCAGGCTCCCCAAAGAGGTCGGCTCCTGGAGTGCATCCAGCTGCCTTGCAAAGAGGAAAGCCCTTGGCCAGACCCTGTGAACCGAGGGAGGTGGGAGAGACTTGCTCTGTCCTGGAGTCCCATCCCTGTTCCCAGTTTCCAGGGCAGGCAACGGCACTTGCAGGGGCCAACCTGTGCCCCAAGGTGAGGAAGGGTGAAAGGACAAAGGCTTGACTTTTACAAGTCTCTACAGAGTGCACCTGAGCATCCCTTACCACCAAACTTCTGTCTAGCTCAGCATTTCCCTGTAAGAGGCTCCACTTCAGTGCATCAGCATTTTTCTGACACAAAAATATTTCCCTGAAAAATTTCTGACTGGCCAGTTACTAGCACAACCATCAGTAACAAGCCTCTCCAAGCCAGGGGTGATTATTTGTGTGTATCAGCTAGGGAAAGGGGTAATTTGTACATTGCATGGCAGTTTGTCCTCCAGACACTGAATATATGAAGCAGGACTTCAGTGGTTAGCAAAGCACCCTAGCTTGAAATTAAGGAAAGGTGACTTGTTTTAATGCTCCTCTGTGATGTAGGGGCCCTTTCTGCCACCTTCATGTCATGACTCAGGCTCTTGTCCTGTGGGAAATGCTGTGCAAGTCACCCACGAGCTCCTGCCCAGGCTAGAATCAGATTCTGTGCTGTAAGGGAGAAGTGAAAGAAAATAATAAAATACTGTACAGTACTTCCTATTTTGATTGTCTGGTTTTTAATATGTAATGCCACTCTGAAATAAATAAAACCAAAATACTGTAATATATCCATAGAATACAAACACATATAGTCATCCCATCAGTCAATCAATTATTTTCTAAGGACATATGTGTACATGTAAATAAACATTTAGATTATCCAGATGAGCAGCAGGCTCTGAAAGAATTTCAAAAACCTTAGCTAAGAAATGCCTGCTGCAGTAAAAGCCACCAGATGCGTGTGGGAGGTGCCCCAGTGAGATCAGGTCCAACCATCTTTAGTCTATTTGCTCATGAATAGCAAAAGAACGAGATTTAAATCTTCATTGTTACTTCAGTAGAGTCTAATTAACTTCCCTGCTTCCTCCGAGAAAAACAACCACCCCCCAGACAAACACACATGGATAACATCACCCAATATCCTGAAGAGCTTTGGGGATTTTCAATGATTTGAAAAGTGGGGTCGTTTCTCTCTTTCTCTGCTCTCAACCCACATCATACATCTTAGACAAGCACCACAGGAAAAAAACAAGCAGGATGACATTCAGAGATGTTTGCATGGCTCCCGATTGTGAGGCACGGAAGATAACTGTCAGAGATACACAAACTGCAGTGTCTGGTGAATCACATTAATTCTCTGGTCCTTAAGGTGAACGCTTTTCTTCCTTTTCTTCCGTGATGCAATGCTGGCTCTGCTAACAAATTCCTGACTTCATTCCTGGCTACCACTTACCTCCTTGTGCCAGCATCTGCTGTGCCAATTGCAAGTGCATCTCCATTTGAAGGGAACCAAACTGGGAGCTGAAAATACTTGCCTGACAGCGCAGTTTGGCATGTGTAACTGTGCAGCTCAACACACAGGCCATGCTCCTCAGAACCTGTTTTCTTTCTAACCTACTTTTGGGTCAGAAAGTACTCACCTGGAAGTCAGTAGTGCACGAAAACGTTCAAATCAGTCTGCTGCAAGGGATTTATAGACTGTGTTTAGTGTAGGGCAACTCACTAGAGAACCTGACTTCAGGCACTGCCGCTGCAACTCCTTGTTCCTGCTTTCCACTGCTTCTTGTACAGTGGAAAGATAAGCAATTTTTGAGTGTTCAGTAAGGATAGCCTCACATGTGGTCTTATAATTTACTGCTCTTAGGATCCTTGGTTGCCATAGAAAGAGCAGAACTAAATTAATGAGCCTAATTTTAAAAATATCTTGAATTTCATATTCCATAACCTAAAAAATAGCAATTCTGCTCATAGTGTTGGCTTAAACTTTACCACAGAAGCAGTTCTACAAGGAGAAAATAGCTCAGAAAGCAGAGTTTGTTTTATGATGATTCACAGAGGTGAATCTTAAGGACTTTTTTTTAAAATTCCACACAGTTAAAATGTCTTGACCTCAATATTCTAATCTTTCATTTTCAGCAGGGTTTGACTACCCATCTGATGTTTTGCCATTACTCCCCTTTATACTGCACAGTAATGATTAAGACCCAGAAGCAATCAATTGTTTTCTCTTCTACTTCCCCTTAATGCCTGGCTTTTACTGGGAAGGAATCCGGTTTCAGTAAAGCCTCTTTTCAACAGACTGGACATGCACGTGTTCATAGTTATCAGGCATTCCCCAAAATACATGTCGTAAGTCCCCTCATGTTTGGCAAGACCTGAAAGCCGTACATGGACACATCTTGGCTGCAAAATTCATCCTCATGACTACTGCACAAAACATGGGCCTGTGTCAAAATGACCACAGCAAGAATTCAGCGTGCTCAGAGCATGGCTGGTGGGCTGCATCCCTCAAAGAACCTCTGCTGTGATTCCCTCCCGTGGCACAGTCTGTTTGCCACCTTTGCATCCCTCCTTCCATCTCGTTCCTGCTTTAGCATCACAGATTTTTGCTTGCTCAGTTTTTGTGATGTAATTGCACGTGGAGCAAAGCTGCAAGCCAGACCACAAGAGAGAGCTGTACTGAAACGCAACTATTTTCTAAAGGTTTTTCCAAAAAGGGCTAATTTTAAAAGTCCCGTTTCCAGCAAAGCCCCGCAGACAGTTGCAAGAACACAAATGAGGAGAAAGCAAGTTGTTATGTGGGGGTGGGTACAACAGATGGAGGAGGAAACTTGTCAGCCAGCTGTGCCACCAAATTAAACAAAAAACTACACAAATCGGCAGCCTCAGGCACTTCTCCACCGGCTTTTCATCACAGTGGCCCTGAAGCAGGAGTCAGTGCCAACTCCCCAGCCAGGTGCTCTTAACAACATGTAGAAACACAAGCTGAGGCACCTTAGGAACTTTCAGGTTGATCAGGAAGTAAGTTTTAGGCATCTCCTGGTTTAGATAATATAAGAAAGAAGGTTTCGGCTTTCTGTGATATTAACTGGAGATAGGTGCCTAAACTATGTGGATGGAACGGGTGAGATCTGGACCTTGCCTTTTTACCAGACCCCCACTGAAATAATTATCAGACCTGGAGCAGGATTACACCCTCCTTTTCATGGAGGTCCACGTACCAGATGCCATATAACACACCTGTCTGATACGTCAAACACTCTTGGCTGTTTTAAAGATTCCAGCTACAACTCCTAGCACTTCCTGTCAGCATGGTCTGTTTCTTCTTTCCTTTTAGTTTTTTATGAGGTTTTTTTGCTTTTGTTTTTGGTATATTTTGTGGTGGTTTTGTTTGGGTTGTGGGTTTTGGTTTTGTTTTGTGTGTTTAGGTTTTGTTTTTTGGGTTTTTTTTTTTTTTTTTTCCTCAGGAGAGGTCCTTTATACTTTTCTAGTGGAAATAGAAGGTTTTGTTATGCAGACTGATATTTAGAAAAAAAAATATTATCTTGTTAGTCTCATTTTTCCTGAGATTTCCTGGAGGTTCTTGATGTAGGTATCTCTATTTGACTTCAGATATTTTCTAATAAAATTTTCTAATAAAATTTTCTAATAAAACCTTTTGAGAAGGGCTATTTCTATTGAAGTTTGTATAATTTGAGATATTGTGAGCACTGACATCCTGCCTTCTGACTAAAAGCTACCAAAACTTTACCAATGGCTTTAATGGGAACCATTGGTTTCCACTTCTGACTCTCTGAATTGACCAGTCTTTCTCTGTAACTTCTTTTTTAATCTATAATAACAACACCAAAAGTGGTTTTGTTGTATCAAAAAACTTTGGAGGATGCCTCTGAAGTGCTGCTCCCTTTCTTTCCATAAAAATGATCCCCTAAACAAGCCTGCTTACTCACTGCAGCCTCCACAAGTGTGGCGTGCTCTTGCTTGTGCATTTATTACCTCCCAGTTTCTGCATTTCAGTCTGCTGGTGGGGTAGTCTTGCTGCAGAACTTTCCTCCTCCACTACCTTCAAACAATAATTATTTCTTGTTAGTGACATTACATCTACATTTTGAATTCCTGTCTTTCTAATCCTTGCTCTTGATAGAGTCAAAGCACAGACGTGTCTATAAAGATAAGAATTTCAAAACATGAGTTACACAAAGAGAATATTTTTGAAAGTCTAACTCTTGTGTTTCATGATTAAATGAGCTCTGAACTCTTCTGAGGACATGGCTAATTACATTAGTGGGTAAGCTCTGAGTCACTTTAAGAATTTGGGGAAATATTGGCATAGAGGAAAAGAAACAAGATTTTCTACATGAACAAATTTCTATTAGTAGATTCTGGTCTCTACTTAGCAGTAGCCAGGAAATAAAAGAAGATAAGAACAAATGAAAAAGAGAAGACTAGACAGTCAGAAGATTATCAACGAGCTCATGAATGTGAATCCTGTTCAAGACATTAACTCACATTTTTCTTGACATCCTCAGTTTCTCAAAGATCATACCTTTACGAATGAGGAACTTTGATAAGTACAGGCTAGCAACTGTGCATGTAATGAAAATCAGAGATAATTAATAATATCATTATTGTGTACCATGTATAATGCCTGATGCATTATTTATGCAGGAAGAGATAGACTTTTAAGGCCAGAGGTGTCATTATAATTATGTAGTTTGACCTCCTGCTTGACTCAGTCAATACAATTTCACCCAGTAACTCCTTCTCCAATATCTATGCCTGCTTGAACTGCAGTCTTTTGAGAAGTCTCCGCTCTGGATGTCAAAGCTCCATGTGATGGGCAGTCTATCTCATCCCAGCAAAAATCTTTTCCAGTTTCAGAGGGTGGAAAAAAATATTGAAGACGAATCAAAGGAAATTTATATTGAAAAAAACACAATTGCAATAGATTTTTTAAAACAATGCTGACTACAGTTTTACCTTGAAAAGCTTTAAAAAATAGTTTAATCTCATTGAAGTATTTTAAGAAATTCTAAATTTTTCCCTACATATCATTTACAAAAGAAAAATAATCTTTTGACTTTTTGTCAGGGCTTTTGCTACTATGTTATTTCCTTTGAATTTAGTTTTTCCTTCACAAGAAATAAAATATTTTTTGAGAACTCCAGTTGCAGTGATTTTTGACAGAAACAAAGAACAGTTTAGTTGGTAGGGACCTCAGGAAGTCCTCTACAACCCACTGCTTGACTATCTGTGATTAAATAATTAAAGTAACAAGCAAAACTCTCTCCCCCTTAGAATATGAATATATTCCATGACTGAAGAAGTATTTGTTTTCATATTTGTCTGCTAAGGTGTCACTAAATTCAGAGGGCTAGAGTGGTTGTGGGATTACCTGTGGAAATTTAGGTTTGGAATCATTATATTAAAAATTGGGCTCTTCAATGAGGTTGGATTAAAATAGGAAAAGGTCAGCTTGGTCTCTCTGTCTTGTACCTGAAGGAACAAACTCTTCCAGAAGGCTATACAGAACCACAGCTGACCTGTGGCTTCCAGAGATCCAAGGTTGACTGTCATGGTAATACAGTCAACTTTAGCCTCTGGTCTAAATTTTGATGGGACAAGTGTAACCTACAAACATAGCCTTTCTCCCGGGGCTGCCAGCTTGTGTCCCAAGTGGAAGCTCTAGGTACAAATCAAAGACACCCATGAAGAATTTCTTCATCAGGGAAATTTTCCTGACGGGTGAGTCCAGCTCTTAAATTTCCTTCAAATTTCTGACCAGGCATCAGCTGAAATGACCCTCGAACCATCTTAGATTTGAACAATCAAGTTAAAGACAAAAGTTTCCCCAAAGTGTTATGATTCTACACACATAGGATTTAAGTTGTTACCATGAAAAAAATCAACGTTTTTCATACGCGCAATGCAAGAAAGCTATTGGATATGTCTATCTTCAACTCAGTAAAATTATTTTAAAGGATTATGTCATCAAATGTATGAACATTCTTATGTCTTTCCAACTGCATTGTGGGTAGCTTCTCTTGTTTGGCAGTGACTATTATAACATTACCTTGATTATTAAAAGTGGTGTTAACTCTATACTTGCAGAACTGTACATACATGTAACACCTTCTATCCAAGTATCCATTAAAAATAAATAGTTAAGCTTTGTTTTTCTCCTTGAGAGAGATTAAATATTCCTACTTCAGCAAGGGAGAAATGAAATGTTCAGGTTAACAGCAAAAGGCTAACATTGTCTCAAGAAGACAGAGGGAGGATTCTCCTGACCAAATATTAGAGATCCAATCACCTCTCGGTCATGAGTCATCACCTCCCAATACACTTATCTGAATTACAAGAAATTAATCACAGACAAAAAATACTTATTTCTTTCCATTGCTAAGGTAACAAACTCAGATGCCTCCAGTGTAGAAATCAATGTTCAGTCAGATAAACCCCTCAGAAAAGACAGAATTTACATTTGCTGGCTCCTTGCAAAATGCAACACCCACTGTGTCATTGTGCATTTTACAGTCAAACATTTCCTGATGGTTACTTACATACTTTTAAAAATTTGGCCAGATCATTTCCAGTCCCCCTGGCTCACCTCCCCTCTGTGCTTCCTGTGCACACCATGTAGAAGGCTTTAAGGTTTTCATCTGGTTTTTACATTTCAGCCGGCACTGCTTGAAATACTACGTTTGCATTATTTATTTTTTTTCGTATTCCTTTAATGTGCTGTCTTCATGTATGAGCTAGATGAGGAGCCGGGAGGCAGCAGCTTACTTTCCTCTGCAGCTGCTCTTTGAGAGGCTCCACAATGAGATGCCAGTCATGTGCAGGAGCACTGTAAACCCCTTGCTTCTCCCCTTTTGCTGATGTTTCTATCCCGCTGCTGAGGTAACTCAAGGAACACAAATGCCTGGCAAAAGCCTCAGCCTCCAATATATGCCTGTACGCTAGGATAGAGAAAAAAAAAAAAAATCTCTACAAGGCTGTTTACACATTTCAAAACTGATTTTATTTACTATTGCCTTTTTCCATCCTTTGCTTTCTGATATACTGAATTTCATGATAAGATTGAAGCTTGCCTTTCAGAAACAGTGTGTATATGTTATTTGCTGCATCTGAAAAGCAGGTGTTCTCAAGCCAATCTGAATATTTTGAGCAAATCCCTGCTTTGAAATGCAAATGAATTTGCAATGTCTGCATAGTTTGAGATAAAGCAGTTAACAATGAATTAATCCTTGTTTTATGCAGTTCATTATCAAGAGACTATGACCAGGCCAACAATGTATTTGGAACATAATGGGGTCTTGCCAAACAGGTAGAGTCTCTATTCAAACTGAACACTTACAGTCACAGCGAGTCTGTTTTTTGAGCACTGCATAAAGTAGCACAATAAGCCAAATATAATGTTTTGTGTTTCCCCCAAAACCTGGTGCGTAGGTACAATCTAGCCATTTTCCAGAACCAAAGTCTCCCAGAAGGTACTAAAATTTCGTTATGTGGAGAGCTTCTAGTAAATTGAATTTTAGATGGGAAAAAGCTACATTTCAGGCGAAGGTGACATTTTAAAATAAAAGGTAGTTCCATGCTATTTTCACAAGAAATTATCTTTCTTTGAATATTTGAGTCATTGAGGATAAATACATAAGAAATATTCTCTAAATCTGCTAAGATTTGCTTCTTTCCTTCCACCAGGTAATCTTTTTGGTTGAGTGTTTCATAAGATGATATTGATGTAGTAACTTCACTTGAGTTCCCATGGCATTTGGTGTGGATAATGGCAGAAACAGTGCAAAATTAGTAGCTGACCAGTACAACAATACTGTGCAGTCCTTCATCTAAACAAAAACTGTGGCTAATAATCTTCTGCTGTGCTGCTGTGCCTCTGCTGGGACTCTGTAGTGAAAGGGACTCTGCAGGCATGGGAATGACTTGAGCCTGTGGGGTGAGCTACCAAAACCCTGCCCCGGGCTGGGTTGAGCCTTAGCCAGGAACCCCTACCTTTAGTTTGATTGAAAAATATCTCAGGGGAGAAATCTGACTGTTGGCTACACCTTCCCTTGGCTGAAATTTAAATTTGAAATGCATCCATTTTCCCATCTAGCTACATCAAGGGTTAACTAACAAACAACTAAGTCTACTTAAATAGATGAGGGGAAAACTTTCTGAGTAGAGCAGGCTGCCCAGGGAAGCGGTGGAGTCACCATCCCTGGCAGTATTTAAAAGACAGATAGATATAGTGCTTAGAGAAATGGTTTAGTGATAGTTTTCGTCAGTGTAAGGTTGATGGTTAGACTAGATGATCTGAAAGGTCCTTTCCAACCCAGGCAATTCTATGGTTCTATGCATAGATTACTGTTATACCTCCCCATAACTCTGCCATAGCTCCGTATGGAACTGTCATAAGTGAAGGCTTTGTTCATTACATTCTCTTTTATAGTCTGGAGCTGTTTGGTCCTCGCTACTCAGTGTTGAGATGCTATACAATTATTTACTTGAACATAGCACTTTTCTTCCCATTAATGCAGGTTTTTTTGCTCAGTATGTTTTGATGACTTATATTCATGATCTCCAGACTGCTGAAAAGGAGGACTTCAGTTTTGCCTGTCTCTAATCACTGTAGTACATAATAACAGATGGCAGTATTCCTAAACTGGCTTATTCAACAAATGGTATGAGATCAGACATCTCAATGATTTCATTATCTCTATTAATAATTATTATTATTATCAAGAACTAAGAATGAATTTTCAATTCTTATGATATAAACATCTTGACCTGCATTTTTGGCATTGTTAGCAATTCTGTTTGCCTGCATTTATGAGTCTACAGAGAAGGCACTGTAAAGTCTCCTGACTTTCAGACCAGACTTAGCAACGTATATTTGAAGATTAGATTTCTTTAAGGAACTGGCAAAATTACTAGTTGCCTTTTAACATGTAGACTCTCATCACTTTGCCTGGATTTTTGCTCAGTTCAGGTACCGATGGCCTTTTTCCTTACAGTTGCTAGAGACAGAAATACAAAATGAAAAATTTGCATAATGTTTCAGAATAGCAAACAATCATTTTGTTCATGCTTCTATCATGATGTATCTGAACTAGGCTCATTTCCCCACTGTCTCAGGACTCAACTGAGCAGAACAGCAGTGACAGAAGGAGAGGAAACACTTCCTCCCTGTACTGACTTTTTCATTCTACTCCAGTAAGATACTGTATTGCTGACCTGAAGAGACTTTGGGGGGTCCAAAGGTTATTGGACTGCAATCAATATTGGATTTGAGGTCTCCTTTCCAGATAAGAAACCAGGATTCAATAAACGTTGAGCTGAGACCAGGTCTCTACTACAGCCTTTTGGGCTGTCAGACCAATTATTCTAGTTTGAATTTCAAAGCAGTCTCCTATTCTAGTATTGATACATTTTGTGAAAGACAGAGTTTGCACATTTTCTTTGTTCAGAATAACCTTTAAAATATGAAACAAAGGAATTACTTTAAAGAGATTCCCATTCATGAGCCACTGCTCAAATCATTATCGTGCTGCCTGACAGTACTAATGAGACCTAACATTCAATTTTTTTCAAGGTCTTGAAGACAGTGTCCTCATGTATGCCAGAAGGAAATAATCTCTTGCTTAAAAATTAATAAAGAAAAATTAACTTAACTTCTACAGGTGCTGTGTCAAAGTCCATATCTAGCTTTCAAGAATTTCAAAGCCAATCTTTTTAAATTTTATTTTAACATATTTTCAACACTAATAGCAGAAGGAAAATAATTACATAGATTTAGGAAAAAATAGTGCTCAACAATGCTTCAAAAGCATTTAAAACCAAGTTTTCTATTAATATTTCTCCATTGTGGTTATTGATACTTTCTGAGATTTTAATGATGGAAAGTATCATCACGCTTAGATTTGTGCAATTCTATCATTGTTGAAATGCCTTGAAATGCTTAAAATATGTCAAGTTAGGCTCATGCATAAGCATTTGTACATTCATGGTATTCTGGAGTCAACATATATCAGATTAGTTATGTATTGCTTTGATTCCTTAGCTGAGATTCTGATCTAAAAAACATAAACTCCTGTTGACTGCCCTGAGCTGCAGCTCAGGAAAAGGAGCTCACAGACTTGCTAGTAAAAATCACCTGCACGAACAAGCACAAAGAATCATAATGTAAGTCCTATTTAGGACAGTAAAGAATGTCTGTGAACAGTTTTAGGCTATTATTCCCGTTCTGGCAGAAGATCTACTAAAAGGTTGGTCCATCCATCCCAGCTGTTCATTTTCATCTCCAAGCATGGTCACTTGTGTCCATGGAGAAGGTTCCTCAGTGAGATAAAAATATGAATAATAGCATCATAGAATCATAGAATGGTTTGGATTGGAAGGGATCTTAAAGATCATTGAGTTCCAACCCCCTGCCGTGGGCAGGGACACCTCCCTCAGCATATGAACCCCTTAGACTTCATCTGTCATCCACACAGTGGAGTCTCAGAACACATCTGAATTTTTTTTAAAATACAATTTCAGGTAAGATTGATCCACCTTCTGAGCTTTATTGTGTTTATGGAAACATTAGTACCTCTTTTCTGATTTCCTATACATTACGAGCTACTATGGATTACTTCTACACTTAATTCAGGAAGAGGTATTTGACTAACACGCTTCACTTGGAAATTTATTTCAATGGTAATCAACGTAACCATTGAAAGTCTCTGCCTAATTTTTCTAATTTGATTTTCCTTGACTTAAAATGTTCTATCATTGATTTTTGTTTTACCCTCCTTTCCCAGATTTATCTTCTACCCATGAAGATTATTTTGCAATGAAATCAAACCATCTTGAGTTTTCCTTTCAATAAGCTAATCAGAACCATGTGTCTTGCAGAGCAAATGTTTTTCTTTCAGTGCCTTGTTCTCATTGTTATTTATTATTTCGCTAATCTTTGTGGAAAACTTTATCATTAGTAACTGTATATTTAGAATCACTGGCAAAGTTTTTCTATAGAACCAGGTTTGACACAGGTTTGACAAAGCTCTCTCTTTGACGATGGTTTGCCATAGACAGCCACTTTTCCAAATGACAACCAATTATGAATTAATTTACCGTGTGCCTCCCTGACATAATTCAACATTGTATTTCTTTTACCCCAGGAAGTAAAAAATCCAGGCAGAACTCTAAGCACATTATGTCTGCATAGGCTCTTTGTCAACCAAACTTGTAATCTCATCAAAGAATAAATTCAGGTTTTTGTGACAAGATCTATTTTCCATTAGATCATGTTTGCTGGCATTAAATATATTCTGATCCTTCGATTCTTTATTAATTGAATCCCATACAACCCTTTCCATTATTCTGCTCTCACTGGTATCAGAGAACAGACAAGTAGTCACCTGAGCTACTCTGCCCACTGTCTTTGATAAAATACTGACTGCTTTTCATACTTTTTATGAGAAACATGCTGATATTTTGTCACTGAGAGTCTTGCCAATTTTTCTTTCGATTTCAAGCTATTTAAACTCACTTTCTCTCTCCTAAGCACTTGGTTTAAATCTGCTCAGCAATGCAAAGCAAAATGTAGTAAAAACACATTATATCTGACATTGCATAAAAGCCACAAGAAATTGCAAACACTGCTTGACTTGCAAGGCAAAACACAAGGTGGCAAGGTTGACCCGTAATGCCAGCAAACACCAGGAAAACTCTTGGCAACACAGGCCTATTTTTTTGACTTTATAATGAAATCCCCAAAGAGGTCAATTTTGTGCTGTCTGCTTCATTGCAAATGCTTCACACAACTCTATTGCTAATTCTCTACATGTCATTTCCATACTGCAAATGATTTTCCAGGTTATGGACAGTGACCTCCATCAAATCTCCCATCCTAAAAGTAGGAAATCCATTTATGTCTGGTCTGCATGAAGAAATTGGCCATTGCAGTAACTTTATTCCAGAATAATTATTCTGTTCTCAATGCAGAGCAGAATAAAAATGATTTTTAGTCCAGAAGACAGTGCTGTCCAAGAGCAGTAAAAGTGGGGCTTCCCTGCAAGAACAGAGGCACCATGAATCTGGGAGGACAGCGAGGGCAAGTGGGTAGGGTATTCACTGACTCCATCTCACAGCCCCCAAACAAAGTGAGCAGAACAAAGCTATCACAGTAACCCTGGTCAGCTGAGAGCCCAGGGATGTCCAGGCAAATCTGTAGTGACAGGACTGCTCCAGGATCAAGCAAGGAAGCCAAATGAACAAGATGGGGTCAAAATCAGCAAAGTACACAGCTAGGCACAACATACCTCCGCCATTCCTCAGGCCAGGACCAAGATGAGGGCTGTGCAGCTCCTGTGGCAAGGTGGAGTGGCTCCAGATGAAGCTCCTCATAGCCTTTTCTCACACTTAGGTTTTTTCCAAAGCTACACAGCTGCATGGTATGAGAGCTGACCATGCCAGAGGGGATGAGGACACAGGGCCTCCTAGTGGGCTCAGTGCTCTTGCAAATACTTGTACACCAGGGTATGCTGTAACAGCCAATGTGGAATATCTTGTTCTATGACAGACAGTTTCAATATCAAGGCAAAGTCTTACTTATTAGCTAGCTGACATTCTTGTGATACTTTACTTCTGCCACCCTTTCAATGAAGATGTCTCAGTGGAGAAGAAGATTCTTTAGGTCAGTGCCTGTGGTTGTCTAATGCACAAAGAATTTAATGTGCTATGTCTAAGTCTTGCTTGTGTAATGTGTGGCTGTGTCATTGGATTTCAGCTGGAGGGATCTCTGTACCAGAGTACTGAGTGTCTCACCTAATAGTTTGTTGTAACATATGTTACAAAGGGAAGTTTTGATAGGGAATGTGAAATTTCATTAAAAGTGAAATTCTAAATCTGTTTTCTTAAGCATTCTGAGAAGCTCTACTTTCACGTGAAACAGAAAAAGCAATCCTTCACATGCTTCTACTTCTTTCTTTCTCACTGGAGGAAGATTACAATTTCAGGAAGTTAATTCTTTACTTTAAAAAAAAATTAAATATAATTTTGTAACTTGAAAGGATTTGTTAGAGATATATCTGGGATGTGTTTGAGCCATTGCAAGTGATCCAGTCATCAGAACTGGACAAGTTACCACTTGTCATCTGAGCTGCAATAATAGCTCATCTGTATGCTTCTTGTGCATGCAAAAACAAAGTGAAAACGAAAAGGAAGTTTATGCTAATAGATTTTATTTCACAAATGCAACAGGCAGAAGGCAAACAACTCACACAGACTCATGCACTGTGGATGTCTGATGAGCAATAATTTGCCAACTTGTGGTAACTGAATTAATTGTAATTGTAGGAACATATGCTATTGTGTACGTTGATTTTATCAGTATATTGGAGCATTATACTTATTTCAAACGCAGTAAGGAAACTTTGAGACAACCTAATTATTAACAAGCTTCTGAATATGAGGGTTCAAAAGTGTTTTGACATATTGTTCCTTCCAGATTCACATATTACTGTGGTTAAAGTTCTCATAAGCAGGTGGTTCACTAACTTAAGATGCAGTGGATATGTAGTAAAGCTTAGTGATCCCAAACTCAAATGACTGCTTGAAGAAGTAGTGCTCTCTTGTGTGAACAGTAAATATTTTTAAGCAGCAGATTAGTCTTACCTCCATCAATTTTGGATTATCTGATTTGCTGGAAGTGACTTTCTAAACGCTTTTGGTAAGAAAATACACAAACACCTTCTGAAGTCCTTCTGAAAGGTTTTAAATGCATATGAATTGTCCATTTCCCTCTCCTAAGGTCCTGTGTTTTTGCTTAAATGGACTAGATATAGGCTTGTTTGTTTATTTGATATGTCCCAAAACCTTGAAATTTGAGTCTATCAATGTGAGAGCTTCTAAACACTAAAGAATTGCAGGAGGCTGCTTTTATGGTTCATGCAAGAGGAATAGCAGGCTATTCACTGAAGACCAACAACAGTTTCTGGAAAACAAATATTTTACAGATGTTTGCACTAGGGTGCTGAAAAGTCAGTATCTTTGCCTCCTCATTCCACTGAGTATTCAGGTTCAGTCTGTAATGTTTAAAAACCATAATACAATTTGTCATTCCGGAACAGTACTCACTTGCATCTGCCTTTTTACCTTTTTTTTTCCTACTTGGAAACTCTAGAGCTAGTTTAATACAATAATAATATTTCTAATGATATTGTTCCTAACTGTAATAGATAAGTGGTGAGCTAACCACTTTAAAACAGCTGTGTTGTATCACTGACACTCTCAAATCTCATTCTATCAGCTTAAATAGACATGTCTGTTTCTTGCTGCATGTATATATGTATTTGCATATGTATGTGTACACATATAAATAGACATATGCACAAACTCATGAGTCAACATATATTAACTGAGACACCATACTCTATACATCTTTATCAAAATATACACTACATGGGCACACAAAGTGAAAGATATGCGTGATGAACAGATATATTTCTCTACACACACAACAACTTTGTTAATACTGGGATAATGTTGATAAGATCATACCTCATCACCAATACAAACTCACAAGTAAGTAATCACTTAAAATATTCAACACCTAGTCAGTTCTCTGCTTATTCTTTTTTTTTTTCCTTTTCCTTCCACTGCCAGTAGCTCACATACCTATACTAGGTGACCACACCTCAAAAGGTTTGCCTTAATAACTGTGGAAGACAGAATAATGATTTTTATTATTTTAATATTTTTAAATTTTATTTTATTTTATAAGCCATAGGCAATTCTCTTTTTTCAAGGATAAGTGCCTTTTTTTCAGGGTTGAGGAGAGTAGGAGCTAAATGGTCTGTAGGAGCTAAATGCTTGACTTTGCTTGGTGTGACTCTTCCCCCAGGAAGAGTCTATTAACAGCACCATCTTCAACTGTACAACTATGTATACAGGAGGATGTCTCTCCATAGCCACAGTTACACCTGTAAAACTCCAACGATAGTGTGATTGTGACTGTATAAGCCACATCACACTAATTTTTTTGTGGGGGTTGTTTTTGTTTGCTTTTTTTTTTGAAACTGTAGAAGAACTTATAGCTGCATAAAGATGTCTATGTCAAAGGAGTAAAGCAAAGAGAAGTGTCAGAAAAATACTTAAGACTTTATACAGCTGCCTAATACATTGTTCACGTAATACCAATCGAAGTATCAGAATCTCTGGCTATTTTCTTTGGGAAGGGAACACCATATTTACATGAATATGGATTTTGCATTTGTTTGAGACTTCCTGGACTCTAATGCAGCCTTGAAAGTGTACTTGCATCAGAAGACCTCGGGTCCTTTAGAAAAGAAAATAATATATCTTCTCCCTCTCTCTCAGTAACCAGCATATAGCACTAGTTCAGTTAATAAGCATAGAGCACTGATGCCTAAGCTTTAATGAATCTCATTTCTATCATTTCTTCATAGAAGGAGAATGCTATTTTTAAATCCCTGATATAGATCATGTGTTCACTTTTTTATTTTATTGTATGTTACATCAATACACCCATTTAGAATAGTGTGTGCTACTTCAACCAGTAATTTGTTTGGAGCAACTCCATCCTATATCGTTATCAAGTCCCATGATTTCTAATCATTATGCATATGCAGTGGTTAAATGTGCCTGTTGGGAGGAAGGCATAATGTAAGTTAATATCCATGGAAAAGAAGGTTGATGGGGCTAAGTGACATAGCCTGGGTGTGCAGTAGGGTTCAGTATAAGCAGACAGACCAGCTTATTTCCTTGCTGTTTACATCTTGCTCTGATGAACAGAAACTGAGTTAGCTGAGTTTTCTTATAAGCACTGTATGAGGTGACCCACACATATACAAGCTAATGGAAAGCAGACTAAACCTACTGAATTCAAGGAAGATGAAGCAGTTACATCAGCCAACAGTTTTCATGTACAAAACATTAAATACACACAGATTTTGGAGGTTACTCAGAACTCCCGTGAAACATCCACTAGGGAGTCTGTACTATACCACACTGGGGGAATAAAGACCTTAAACAGGGATGTAAAATTTTTCTTTAATTATTTATATAAGCAAAACATTTCCTAAGTGACTTCTTGAGTTAATGCTTTGTCATAAATATTCTGTCTTTGAAATCTCCATTTTCCTCCTTGCATCAGCTCCCTCTCCCTGCCCCCCTCCTGAACCAGAGTCAGCAGCGCAGGCTGCAGCACATATCCAGCTGAACTTCTGCACTTCCTTTTAATAAGGACAGATATGCAGGGAACCAGAAACTAAGTAATCAGTTTACCCAGCTAGAGACAGGCACTCTTCTCATCTGAGAAAAGCATGCTATTTGCTGAGGTAGATCTGGTATGTCACCATTACTAGCATTATTTTAGACACATTTTTTTTACTTTCCTGGTGTTTCCATATCTCATATATTTCACATAGCAAAGTCTCACATTTACACTGGTAAGCACCACACCCTGCTTCAGAATACTTCTTACACATTGTGCTTATCAACATTTTAAAATTAAGTAGCCTGACTTCAGTGTAAAGTTCACCAATGGTGAGTCACCTTGACTTGGAAGCAGCATTTTAAACAATTTTAACAATTTTACGAGCCCAATAATGGGATCAGTGGGATAAATACACAAATATTTCACGACTTCCAGTAAGGATTTCATAATGGCTTCCTCTATGTATAAGTGATTAAGTCAATTTGAATTCATTAGTTGTGTGTACACCGTCTG
Source organism: Tringa tobata (assembly GCA_033628505.1). NCBI lineage: Eukaryota > Metazoa > Chordata > Aves > Charadriiformes > Scolopacidae > Tringa > Tringa tobata. The sequence continues at coordinate 3,588,079 of JAHREE010000215.1, forward strand.
TTTCCTTAATATTGAAAGAAAAATGCATGGTGTAGAAGTCTATCTTTACACCAAGAGTCAAGCCTCAGGCATTCCTTAGAGACTTTTTCTGGTATCTTGAGAAGACAGCACAGAAGGGTGTATCCGTGGCAGCAATTTGAAATTTGCACCCTCTGGCAGATCTCTTTCCATCCACCCACACTGGAATCATCATTTCCCAAAGTAGAGATGCCATCACACAAAGTATGATAAAGACACAGCAGCAAGACCAGCAGCGGGGGTGGAGGGGATGGGGGAAGACGAGAGAAAAACCCCACACAACATCCTCTGCCATTCACCGTCAGAAATGTTGTCTGGGAAATTAATTGCTCGAATGCCACAAATGTTCATTGCTTGGTATTTAGGTGTGGCCTGAGCTATTTCTTATAAAAAGAACAGCAGCATAGTCTGCTCTCAGATAAGCTCATGCATATTCCTTAGTGGGAGGAAATTTGGGCTTGGTTTTCTCTTGGTTTATATTGAGAAAGCCCAAGCTATAGAAGCAGGAAATTACACACACTATATTTCTGTTTCCACATCCTGCCGAAGACTGAAAAGTCAAACTTTGTCTGAGTTTCTGGACCTTAACTTACCACTCCTTGAAATGATGACTTTATTATCTTTCTATATCATAAAATAGACAAAGTTTGAGATGCCCAGATGATGAATGCTAGACAACTGAGAAGTTATTTTATGAAATTCCAGTGGCAGGTTACCTCTGTAAAAACTAAAAGGGCTCAGGTTTTCCAAACTGAAAGCCATCTACCATTCTATCTTGATTTACATTTTCTTTCCTTTATGTACACTTTAAGGATGATCAAAGATTGTCTTCTGTAATCTATTTTCTATACATTGTTCTCCCCTAAACTAAAAAAAATTATTTATATGGCTAGAAAGATGTACACCAGAGCTGGTTATTGAGCAGGTATAAAAGACTGATAGTGATGTTTTATTTGCAGAACTGTAGCTACAGTATCTCCTCACATGGAAATGCCTGTGTTCATGGTATTTTCACCATGGTACTAATCACCGAGCAGTGGAAGCAGCAATATTTGTCAGTTTGGATCCTGGTTTGCCCTGGCATGAAGAGCAGAGCCTGCACTGCTCTAACTAATTTTAAACCCACAAGGTCCACTGAGATTCTAGTATTGATTCTCAGGTGTTAGAATAGGATAAGAAGACTTTTGCTTTTGTGGGAATCTGAGAAATAAAAGTTTGAAATTACTTCCACCCTGAATTCTCAGTATCAACATCTATTTTCACTTGTTACATTTAACACAATTTATTTCCATCACATGCATGAAAAAAATAAATTGCTCTCTTAGGCATGCTTATGTGCTTATTCATGGCTGAGGAATGACTTTATTCAGAATCTGTAGAATATTTTGCATTGTTCTATCTAATCTCCTACTGAGATCAGTCAGGGTTTTATACCACATCCTTAAAAAGAAGCACAGAAATAATCCCAGTTTAAAACGTCTGATAACTCATTACTGTGGTTGTCCATGCTCATAACTTCAGGGAAAGAAATAATGATTTGTCACGGGCAAATTCTTTTTCTTTTCAAGAGTCTTTCAGTGACTGAAACTTGCAACTCTTGCTGTAAATACAGCACACTAATTTAAGCAGTATGTATGGTCTCCTGTTGACCCTTACTCCAGGATGGACTATTAATACCTTTTCTGGGGTTCCCGTCAGGCCCTTGCAATGCAGTGGGTGGACAGCAGGTGGGCAGGCAGGGGTTGGGCATGTGGGAATGCAGCCTCCTTCCCCAAAGCCCACACCAGCTCAGCCCAGTGCAGCCCAGCACAGCCCACTGGGGCAAAGCAAAGGAGGAGCGACCTGGGAGGCACCAGGCAGCAGCACAGGGATGCTGCAATCCCCTTCCCATGCTGCTTCTACAGCTGCCCTCCTTACTTCTAGGACGCAGAGCTCCATTTCTCTAGGTGTGTCAAGGATGTTTTGGTAGTAAATTAGTGAGACTATCATAGGAGTCGAGAAGCTCTAGATTAATATTTCAATATAGGCTGAAAAGTTTACTTCCTTGAACTTCCCTCTTCTTTCTTTTGTCTCGGAGGAAAGTGATTGTATGCTAGCTGGGTTTTGTGTGGTTATGAAAGCTCCTTACTCAAGCTGAATAGTAGAGTTAAAATGCACCTCTGAAAAACTAAGGAACCGACTGTCCTTAAGGCTGGAATGCCGAACAGGGCAGTATAGCAGAATGTTCACAGTTTAGGCTAATGCCTTTCTGGCTCTCTAAAATGGGGTTTCTAAAAATAATGAGAAAAGAGACAGCGAGACAGTGTCATGTTGCTTGTTACTCTAGCCAGCTTACCAAGCTTTTCTACTTAAAAGTAATATTTTCACAATACCTTGAGTTAGTGTGTTACCATGCCAAAGCAGAGGAGTTCAGAGTGGCTGACAGCATTTCTGATTCCAGCTCTCGCTTTGGCTCAGCATAGCTGTGAAGATGAAATCTCACTTTTCCAGAGAGCTGTAGCCCATTACAGCACATTGGGAATGCCTGCCAGCCGCTACCCTTGGCTAGGGCCATGTGTTACAAATGTTCTTGTATGTGACTCACTTAGGGGTGTACAGAGGAGGGGTGTACGGTAAGGGTGTACAGAGCATCACCGAACACACTCTCTCTGCTGGATTCTTCTTGTGTTGATATTGCCTTTTTCTCAATGTTTTCACTGACAAGGGAGGGAGAAGGACAAGGAGATCCTGACCTAACATCTGGAGCCTTCCTTTATACTCCTACCCAATAGACAGGGTATATGCTTTAGACAACAGAAACAATTATTTACACTAAAAGCCAAATAAAAGATGCCGGAGAGGGAGAGGGCAAATTTTTAGCAGGAACAAATACTATCAATGATTTCTCTGCATTTAAGTCATTGCTGTATCATTATTGCAAAATTAATAATGGTGAGAATATCTTTCCTGAGGCCTCTAATGATTGTTTTTATGCAGGTATGGAAACTAGCTGATGCAAACAATGACATTTTCTCTGTGACTACTTCTGTTTGCAAGAATTGTAACTATAAATATATTTGAACTCAGTGACTTGCACCAGAGATGCTGGAGGATGGAGATGGAGGATGCATAGACTGGAAGGGAGAGCCCCAGCTGGTCGGCCGAGCTCCCAGCTGGCTGGCTGTGTGATCTTGGGAAAGGCACTTCACATCTGTTTTCTTCCCCCATTTCCTTTGCTTATCTAAGCACTAGTCTCACTGTATGTAACAGGGTGCCTCCCGTTTGGCCTCCAGTTGTTACAGCAGAACAAACTTCAGCTTCCTCTCCCCATCCCCTTGCTTTCATTTCTGTCTTTGTTTTCAGGTTTAGGAAAATGTGCCCCCCTGATCCCCGAGGGTGCTTGTTTCTCGCTGGAACCCCCATGTGATGCTCATCGGTGGACAGGGTAAAGAAGAACACTAGGTCTCCTAATTACATGTAAACCTGATGCAAACTTAGGCACCCAAGAATGCCTATTTGGAAGGCCCAGGTGACATCTGGCAGCACCACCAGTGGTGGGCCTGCTGGAGCAATGTACCATGCAGCTCGTGCAAAAGCTCAGGCATAAAGGGATTCCCTGTAAAACTGTTTCAGACCTCTCCCATCCAGCATTGCACTGCCTGCAAGCCCAGAGGATTGCACTCTAACCTCAGTACTCCGAAGCCGCTGAGTTTCATCCTCTTATACCTCTCTACTCAAGCCTGAGAACTTGAGTAAGATGAAAGCATTGCAGAGGAACAGGACAGACTAAAGTTTCCATTAATGCCCTGTATGTTTGCAATAACACAGAATCCATTAGAGAGCCTGTAGCAAATACATATGCCAGTCCTCTCTCTTCAACGTTTCCCACAGGCTGCACAATTTCTTTCAGAAACTGGATTAAAGTGTCCCTGTTTTACAGCAGTATTTAATGGTGAATTCACCATCTTTACGTGAAGCAACAGCATGTTCTGATCTTTAATTACTTTCTCTGTTAAGAAATTGCTTCTTATTTCAAGATTGAATTTGTTTAACTTCAGTTTCCAATCGCTGGAAAGTTTCTGACTTACAAAAGGAACAGCTTCCAGACACCGGCTGAAAGTTGAGGTTAGATAAATATACATTTGTCAGTAAGGCTGAAATGCTCTTGCCTAATTATTTTCAGTTTCCAAGCATAAGTACGTATACACTGTGATCAAGTTACTTTTCATCCTTCTCTTCATCTAGCCGAACAGGTTGAGTTTATTTACCCCCTTATTTTCCAGTCTTTAATTCATTTGCCCATCTGTTGCCAGATACATTATAATATTTCCAGTGGACATTGCATTTCAGTACTGATGTGATGCAGTAGCTATAACTCCAAATGTAATGACCCATTTACAGAAAATAATGATGCGTTATTGTAACAGCTGATACCTAGACAACACCAATTTTTAGGTCACTGATCAGCTTTTAAATGTTTGTAAATACCTAAATGTTTTAAATCCTTGTTCCTTATCTTCTGCTTCCCTGCTTTCTCAACAAGAGACGAGACTGAGTTTGGAGGAAGACTTTTAGTTTTTGAGCCTTGGTCTTCTACCAAGGGGTGACTGTTATTTTACTTACTGTTAAAGACTTTTTTTTAAGGCTATATACTACTTGTATTGAGACTGCTTTTATGAACAAACGTATTTCTGAAGAGATTGTGTGCCACATAGTTTGGAAAATAAAATGGCCTGTTCATGGCTGTTGGAATCATGTGCCCAAATGCAACTTTGATACACTGCTGAAAATGGTTACTTTCGTGGTACACTCTTATAAACAACTTCAATTCCTCATTCTTCTTTTTTTTTCTGGTAATGGATGATTAAGTCAATTACAGGCAGGCATCACCAAAAGATTCTTGGAAGTGACATTACTGACACAGTGAGTTTGTGTGCCAGCTTTTGGTTGTTATAGTATTTGGCTTTTTTCTAATTTATAGTAAAAATGCTGTAAATGAAGAATTTTACCAGTTAAAGTATTAACATTGGTACCCTCAATTCATTAGAGGTGAAAGTAAATGCAGGCATTAAAGGAAAAATGGAATTATGTAAAAAAGTGGAATGTACTATAAATTCTAAAAATTGGGTATAAGAGATTAATTTGGCAAAGCTCAGTGGATATTTTCAACAATCACTGCGCATTTACTTCCTTTCTACACCTTATCCTAACTTAGTTAATGCATGCCACAGTTCTTCTAAAACATTATAAGAGAAACAATACCAGTCACTCTAGAGGAGAAAAAAATATCCAGGTGGCCTTTGTCACCTTAATTCCACACTTTTGCTGTATCTTACACCATGGAATACTTAATTATATTCCCATCCCTGGAAGATTTCAAAACCTTTAGGTACACTGCACTAAAAGTAGAACGGGACCCTAGTTCAGAGCTCCACCTGTAGAATTAGGATACTTTTCTTATGTCCTGAGTAATTTACTAGTAGCATAATTTCTTTCATGAACTAAAGGCTCTGTTCTACTCAGCACAGACCATACTGAGTGGAAATCAGGCGAAAGCTCACTTTATGTGGTGGTTTGTTTGTGTTTTTTTTGTTTGTTTGTTTGTTTTCCTGTGAATACTCTCTGCATTCTTTTTCCAGTGTGATTTCTCCACTTTTAAATAAGCAACAGTATTCTGGGTTGGATTCACTACACCTATCTTTAGCTGTCTAAAAATTAGTCCCCTGGTCTAAGTTTGATATCTAAACTTCTTACAACATTATTGTTAGATAATTAAAATTTATTTTTGACTAAGTGAGCAAATACCCACCCTTTAAAGCCACCAGCAGAATCTTTTGGAATTGAGAAGTATCTTCAAGGGGGTCTTTTGTCTTCTCTTGTTCTCCATTACTGAGATGATCTTCTAAGAGGCAGTCAGATCTACCTGAACAAATAAACCCAGTGGCTTGAGAATGACACATACCAGAATCGGTTCAGAAATAACAAAGGAAAAATGCAGTAATAGGAAACAAACTTGTAATGTAAAAGCTTAACAGTTCTGCACAGCACAAAATATCATTTCTGATGCAATGTGGACATGTCTATGAGCAGCCACCTCTCCAGCACATGCTCTGTAGACTATTTGCAGTAGGATTTGCTGTGTGAAATGAAGATGAACCGTGGCAGTGAGTGGATTTATGTATGCTGCTGCTTAAAGGATAGGGCACCTTGAGTGTGTTGCTACGTACAAAGTTAGTCCATCAAGTAGTTAAATCATTTTCTTCCCCTTATTTAGTGCCTCTTACACACAAGAGAGCTCTTGCTCCTTCACCTTATGCCCATACAGAACTTATTATGCACACATAGGCCCCTCATTCACTCCATATGCTCCATAGTGCTTTCCAAGAGAATTATAATAATGTGGTTCCAACTATCATGCCAGTATAATTAACCCCTGGTCTTTTTACTGTATTTTGATACACTTGAAATATTACCTACACTTTAAAATCTCTGCGTATTAAACAGGCCCTTCCTACAAGCATTTTTGATTTCACTTTCTCTAGTTCATGTCAAAATAATCACCGACTTATCAATATGCTCAATTTGCAGAGTTAATGGAATCTCCGAGGACTCTTGAGGATCATCCCTTTCATTATTTTTCATCAAATAAATAAATCAAGGTGAGACATCAGAACGTCCTAGCGCCTGCCCAGCATGCCCATGCTGGGGAAGAGGGAGGGAATAAGCCTCTCCTAGCACAGCTCTGCAGTTCAAGAGGCTCCTTACTGGGTTTCTGGACACCTCAGCTCATAAATCTCCTGAAGCTGAATTTCCTGCTGTTGCTTGCAGTCTGCTCTTTTCTCGGATAATGCACTTCCAGAGCACCATGCTCCCTGCTCCTTTCCCAGGAGGATCCGGGGGTCCTTCCCACCTTTCACCGCCGAGGACTTGAGCAATGCAAAAGGTGAACGCTGATTTCTCTTGGTCTGTTCAGCTTTTGCTTCCATTCTCACCTCATTCGGTCCCGTACTTTGGCAAATTGCGCATCTGCTGGAAGGGTAGTCAATGGTGCGTGCTGTTGGCATCCCTCCAAGTGGCAGCTTGATGCCCACCGCCAAGCAGTGGTAAGAAAAACGATGGCTCTTTTAATTGCACTGAATAAAGGAGCTCTGCTAAGTGCGGATTTGCTGTGTGAGGACCTCGCTTTTTTGTTACTGCTTTTCCAGCTAGGCTTCTGTGCGGATAAAATTGTGCAGTGTAGCACAAGGGTTACCGTATAGTCACTGTGATTACTAAAAATAGAAAAAGAAAATTAAAAAAAAATGAAAAAAGAAATAAACATATTTCACTAGAGAAAAAAAAAAAGGTGAAAATTAAGGAAAATCCAGGTAGATAACTCGGTTCAGTAATTAAAGTAATAAATAATTCATTTCTTTAAGTGAATAAAAATTATGCCAGAGTTCCTTATTCCAGTCAAGACAGCATTTAAAAGCACCAGTGAAAATAAGGGTTTTAATAAACTGATGTACAAGTAACACACTTCCTGCACTCAATTTCTCCTTTTAATTCGAAACATTACACAGCGGGTGTATGTGACAAACAGTGAGAGGGACAGGGGAAAGAGGAAATACATGCAACTTATTGAATGAGTTACGACTTGATGGCTCTGCGCCATTAAATAATTTTCACTGGAATAAATGGCATTGATTATTGACTTAGAGTAATTCTGAGTAATTATGAAATATAGATAGAAACAAGAGCAAGCATTTTACTGTTGTTTTTCTAAAATAGGCTCTTGGATACTGTCTCATTGCTTTCAGATGCCATCAAAGAAAATTAAAGCATCCTTGTCCTTAGAGCTCTGGAAGAAGGATGAGGTTGCCCTTTTGGTCTGACGACACTCTTAAAGAAGGAAATAAAAGGGTCCCCAATATAATCCATTATTTTGTTTTGGAAGGCTGGTTTTCTGACTTCTTTATAACAACACATTGAAAACAACCTTTTAAAGATAGAATCTTTTCTGGGAAAATTTTAATTCTTTTATTATTTTATTTTTTAGGCAAAACTGTAAAATGAAACACTTTTCTTTTGGAGACTTTAATTTTTATAAGTTGCCTGCTTTTCTCCTTTCATGGTGTGCCATTTGTCTTCCACTCTTCATTTTTGAGGCCAGATGGAAAAGCTGAAGGAGCAGAGTTATAAAGAATTAGAAGAAAGCTTTTGAAAGGGAAATTTTGAAAGCCAAAGATGTAAACAGAAGCCTGTTTACAATGACTAGATGGAACGTCTTTCCATCGTTGCTCCCTGTCCTGGGTGTTGGTGCCCAGGAGGAGGAGGAGCTCCATGGCAGATATTTCCATGCAGTCCATGGAGGACCATGGTGGAGCAGATATCCACTCTATGGACCAACAGAGGACCGCATGCCAGAGCAGGTGGATGTGCCTCAAAGGAAGCTGCAGCCCATGGAGAGCCCAAGCAAGAGCAGGTTTCTCCTGAAGGACTGCAGCCCACTGGGAATGCAGGGAAAAGGTGGAAGAGGGAAGGAGCAGCAGAGAGGAAGCACTGTGTACTGACTATAACCCCTTCCACCCTCACTGTGCCCTCAGGGAAGGGAGAGGAATCTGGACTGGAACCTGAGAAAGGGGAAGGAAAGGTGTTGGTTTAATGCTTGCCTTTGTTTCTCACTACCTGAATCTGTGTTAATTGGCAATAAATTAAGTTATTTTTCCCCAAGTTGAGTCTATTTTGCCCACAATGGCAATTGGTAAGTGATGCCCCTGTCTTTATCTTGACCAAAGGTCTTTCTCATTCTGTTTTGTCCTCCTGTTCTGTTGAGGAGTGGGAGTGAGAGAGTGGCTGGCTGGATGTCTGGTCCTTGGCCAAGATTAACCCACCACCCTCCATTTTTTTAAACAGTTTTGTTAATGAGTTTATATGGAAGACCATCGTGTGTGACAGGGAGGAGCCTGGTACATCAGCATGGACACCCATTTTTATGGCTGCCTTTTCGTCCAGTCTTTTAATCGGCTTTAAAACTTCTTAGGCACTGTTTGTTTGGTATTTAGAGATAAATCCACAAAAGGGCATAGATATCTCAGGGTTCACAACTGCCACTAGATTCTCAGTCCTAAGTTAAATGCTGGTTTTCCTGCAATGCAAGGAAAGACTTAGCTATTGGCAAACAGGAGTTACCGCAATGATGTGATGAATGGGGACACACCTAACCTTGATAACAAATCATGCCGTGTCTTAAAATCTCAAACACAGTGGGAATAACCTGCCCAGTCTTTAACTAAACAGACACTAATAACATCTGCTCTGAGAAGGCCAGGCCATTTATTCTGTCTTCTATACCTAAAGGAGGGAAATCAGCATCTGTCAATGCCATTTCATACCACCTACTCCAATCATGTTTTACTGTCTCCACTAGCTGTTGAGAAAGCCCAGAAGAAAAGTTTGGATTTCATGTCTAACTTTTAAACTGCAAAAATAAAGTGGGAAGAACCCCAGTCCCACAGCTGTGAATATGCAATAGGCTTAAATATGCAATAGGCTGCTTAGGCAAGACAGAGAGTCTTTGAAGATATGTCCAAAATAAGAAATATTGGCACTGGGCAGGGACCTCTAAGTGTGAAGTACCCAGAAACTACTGACACAGATGGGCAAAGAAAGCAGTAACCTCAGGGTACCCTGGTTTCTTAAGTGCTGATGGTCAGGCAAAGGTGAGGCTGTCTTTCCACCTATGCCTAGCCAAGAGACTTATCTTCCAAAGCTGTTTTTTGTCTCACGGACATGTGTAAGTCTCATTATCCAAAATATAGTTCATTCAAGTCTACAACTGATGAAGGCTGCCACAAAATGCAGGTGCACCCTGTGCAGAGGAGTCCCTTTATGATATGGTTCCCTGCGCTTCTGGTCAACCGGTAGGTGCAGTCAGAAATCAAAAATGTTTACTTTATTTTGTAAATCCTTCTAAAGTTTAAATCCTGACTTTTTGTCCCTTCAGCCCTACAACTGAAAGCAAGTAAGGGACCATTGTCAAAAACACTGCAACGCAATTGGATCCAGCTTTTAGCAAACGAGCTAATGGCCTCAAGTCTAGGCTTGTTTTCGCAACCTGCCACTGGTTCCTCTGAACAAGAAATCATACTACGTTCCTACTATATGGTAGTGTAAACAGGCCCTTAGAAACATCAAGCCAGCTCCTCAGCTGGCAACATCAGCAAAGCACGGCTGCGCTCTCCTTTCAATGCAGACGAGATCCTCTACTAACATCTCTCAAATTAATTTTTTTTTTTTTTTTTCCTCCCTTGAAATTTCTGTCATGACTCCAATAGCAACACGTTCAGTGAAACTTACAGTTCTCCAGCATCTGATACCAGCTGTCAGGCTGTGTTTCATCAGACTGAACTCTTTGTCCAAGTGCTACCAGCTGGCGTTGCTTCAGCCATCTGGGATCGCAGTACTCTAACCTGCGGACTAACGCAGCTCCAGCAGAGTCAGGGCTCCCTATTCTTTCCACAAACAGAATTTATTAGGAAAGTGAAGCAAAGCAAAAGCCGTTGCCCCTAATCAAAGCTTAAATCTTTCTAAGGCTCACAGCCTCCAAACATCCACCCCTATCAGAGGGAATCCAGCGCTTTGCAGCTCTCAGATGTTGGCTGCTAACTGTTGGCATTGTTTTGATTCCCAGACTCTGTTGTTGGAAAACACACTGTAAGTCGAGGACAGTGCAGCAAGGTTTCCTCTTTCTTCTGCCTCCCCATTTGTGGCTTCTTATGTAATTCAGTGTTATCCATCACTGCCCAAACTGCACACTTCCACCCTGCAAACTTTCACAAACTTTCTACTCCTACCTCCCACTTCTCCCTTACTTCCATTAATTATATGTCATACTGCTTCCCAAGCTTTATTTTATGCAACCACTGATCTCACTAAAATTGTGTTAGAAGCCTCTGAAAGTAGAAACTTTGAAAAGCTGTATTTAAAATTACCTCGGGAAAAAAAAAAAACAAAACACCTCCTTTGATTCAATATGTTTTGGACATCTGGCAATACGACAACCTTCCCTTCCCCACCAAATTTTTATTCTTTATTTGATCTCATTAGTTAAATTCCTCTCGGTAATCTTATTATTGTTATTGACTGCCAGTAATATAATTGGCACTGTAGAAGAGCCTGGGAATTGCCATACTAGATCAAACCAGTGATCCATCTCTCCTAGTACCCTATCTCCAAGAGTGGTCAGTACCAGCTGCTTCAGACAAAGAAACGCTACAGCTGGCAGTTTGGAGATAATCTGCCTGGAAGCTAAGTTTCTCTTGTTTAGCATTACAGGCTGGCTTATGCCCTGAAGCCTAGAGATTTATATCCCTCCCAGAATGTTTGCTTATGAGGTCAGGTACTGTCCTTGCCTCGTAAACTTATGGTTTGGGATAAAGACCGAAAAGGCAAGAAAGGAACACTAACGCCCAGGTCAATGAGGCAACAGCTCAGTAATCATTATCCCCCACGCTGCAAACTTTCCCAAGGCTACACAGTGGGCCGGTAGCGGGGGCTGGAAATAAACTCTGGCTCCTTGCCCTGAGCTCGTCTTAGTAGATGATGTGACGTCTCATAGCATTTAAGATGTGGTAAATGTTAATGTTATAGGACTGACCGCTAACCCAATCTTTTTTTTTGTTTTTTTTTAATTTCCAGAGTACTTTGCAGAGGTCAGTACATTCCTGAATAAGTACCTATGCTTTCATCCAAGAACACCAAATTTTAATAACCAAATGTTAATTTTCATAGTAACAAATCCAAACTGTAGGACTTCTTAGTTAAGATTTATATTGACTTCGAACTAGGACAGTATAGGAGACCAGCTCTCCCAGAAGAAATTGCTTTGGATATATAGGAAAACTCTTGATTTTGACACAACTATCATAAGACTATAAACAGTAGGCCTCCTATACATTTTGTACAACCTGACAAAGGATTATTGTTACATGCTTTTAAAGTAAAATCTCAAACAAGACTTCTTTTTTACTATACTTTTGGCTGAAAAAAATCCATTCAAACAGAGTTAGTAAAATTACCTTTCTCCTGCTAGCACAATGAAAATACATGCATTTCAACTTCAGCAGATCAATTTGAAAACTGGCGATCTTATTGTCAAAACAATTTCCAGTGTCATTGGTGTCTGATCATGGAAACAACAGGGCCTTATTCTTATTCACCATACGCTTACAGCACATTCTTATTCAATACCTCCCCCATATCAGATTCCATTTATTTTTTCAGAATTAAATGCCACTGCATTTATGCTTCTGTACATACATTTAATGTCACATACATTGCCTTTTGGTAAATAGCACATATTAAATAACCATTCATTTCCAATATATAAAAGACCTCATCATCGTTATTGTATATAAATACAGGATGCATTTGTTGCCTTTCTCAGCCTTTTCTCTTCTGCACCAGCATGTCCTGGAAATTAAGGGCATATTCAATTAAAAGCATTTTCTAGTTTTCATGAGGTGAAAGATGTAGAAATCAATTCAGTAGCAAGCTGGCTGATTCAGCAAGAAATCAGCGAGCCTGCAGGAGTCCCTTTCTAAATGTTTTCCTCTCTAATAAGGTAACAAGCCAGAGAAAGGTAAAAAACAGACAGGGAGGTAGGGAGAGCTTATGCAGATTAGCTGTTCCGCTCCTGCAGGCTGCAACCCTTGATTTGACATAATTCTTATTCAGCATCCATAGTTGCCCAGTTAATTTGTCATTAACATCTTCTATGTCTTCAGTACTATTCATACATTGCAGCAAGGCCTTTACATTTTTTACGTTCCACAATGGAAAGTGCATTCAATTTTATTCAGTTCTTTTCAACTTACAGTTCCATTTGCACGAGGCTGCATTCTCAACAGTTCATTTACCAGTTTGAAAAATAGGCACTGCTAATTTTTAAGAACTGATATAAAATAAAAAATTGTGGATATCAGAATACAGAAAAAATATTTCTGGAAATCATTCTGACAGTTGAAGAACAGAGTGCATTTTCTCTGTTTTCCTCTTTTCACCCTCCATGCATATTATTCCAGGAAAGAAGAGTTGCTACAAACAATAAAAATTATGTAATATTAAAATGCTTAGACAGAAAGAGAATAAACATGGGACTATATCACCGAACTCATGACAACTGGAGGGTTTTATTTAGTACAGTCTTGTTGGCACCAATATTTCACTAGTTAAAAGGCATTATTTATTCCTTTTTACAACATTTGTTTCTTTACTCGGTAAGGTGAGCTCCTAGCATCCATCTTGTTAGCCAGCTTTTCATTAGAGCCTTCTCGTCTTATTTTATTGAATATAAAAATCCCACAACATTAAACATACAAGATAAAATTTAGTCAATTTTGTGTTTTCCTTTTAATTTGGTGAGGTGAGGGTGTCTGTATTACATCTAGCACTGCCATTAAAATTTAACAGAGCCTCAAATGAGAGAGATCCATTTTCTGGCTTTTGATTCATTTCTTGTTTGCCTAAAAAGTTCCAAGCCCTTATAGAAGCTGTAAATCTGGCCAGAAGTGCTACTACCTTTTTTTCTCTTTTAGTCCATGCAATAGCTGTGCCTCCTTTCACCCAAGTGTGTGCTTCAGCCATTGTGTTTTCCCGAATTTGGAGCCATTTGGTAGAGTGCTAATTTATTTTAGTGACTGAGCACATGAATCCCCGCTTCAGAGGAGCACGGATGGTGCTTTGGCTCAGAGGGAAGCTTGCATAGCAAGTGGAAAAGGGGTATCACTCTGAATGATTAATTGTAGTCCTCAGAAGGGTCTCAGAACATGATCATTCTTTATAGAAAATTGGATTAAAATTTGACACTTCTACAATTTTTTTTCTTTGTAGTGAAATTTTCATTTTTCATCTGTTGGCCAAATAATTCCATGTGCAGTCATCCCTAAATTAATCTTGAATTAATTTTTAAATCCACTGTCCCCTAATATATAATTCACCATAAGAAAACCCAGAGCAGTCAATCTTTCATTAGACATGGGGTGAGAAAGGGTCAGCAGACACTCCTGCAGTACTAAAAATAAAGGCACCACATCTGGTATGGAATGATGTCTGGAATTGTAATGCATATGCATCCACTTACTTGTTCTGCTGAAAACACAAACTACAGAGTGGCTGCATGTTGAAACATGAACCAGTGTAATAGGAGCTTAAACCCTGGAACAGACTGTTTGTGTATGTAGTCAGTTTATTAGCAAATGTGCAGGCCTGTAGAGTACAAGAACCATCGTTTCAGGCTGATCTGTCACACATTTAACAAGCTGTTTGTAATACAGTCCATTTCATGTATAAGAGAAAAATCTTTCCCACAGGTATAAGAAATATATGATACTTTTAGCATATGGCGAGCTCTGGTTTTGCAGGTATCCTGCATTAGAAGCTGCTGTAACATGTTGGGTTAATTTTTGTTTGTTTCCAAAAATCCTCCTTCCCTTTGTTGAACGTGCTGTAATAAAGCACCTTATAGCGGATGTTAAAAACGAGATTCGGCGCAAGATGTGTTTCTAACGTCAGGCCCAGCCGTGCTCACCCAGAATAAATCTAGCCCCGGTGCAAACAGCTCATGCTAAGCCCACTTCACACACCACAGCAGGGCCGAATGGGTAGAAATCAGTCGCAGAGGGGCCTCCAGGACTCCAGCACAGCTGTGCCCTCTGCGCCTTTCCATCAGGGAGCAGCGAGATGCTGGGGCGCCTCCCCAAAATGGTACCCACGGGCAGCGGCCAGCGGGGCGACGGTGGGGACCAAACCCCCTGCAGTTCCTGTGCCCTGCCTCAGCTTCCAGCAGGATTTGCGAATACGGTGGTGGGATTCAGGGATTCTGCTTGAATTGCAGGAATTTCTGCTTAAGAGAAAGCTGACAATGCACCGGTTCTTACTGATCTTGCCTCCTCAGCAGGAGGGTCCAGCCCGGCTCTGCCATGGCCCTGGGGGGGAAAAGCTTTGCCATGGCTTCCGTAGAGGAAAAGCACAGAGTCCTGAGAGTGAGGAAGAGGAGGGGAGGCTGCTTCCCCCCGTGCTGCCCAGCCTTGCGGGGGTGCCCAGCAGAGCCAGCCCTGAAGCCTCCCTCCTCTCCGGGTCTCTGCGCTTTGCGGGGAGAGCAGCAGCAACAGCAGCCTCTGTTGTGGGGCTGTGTGTGCCCCTGCCTGCCTTCTTCCCCTGGGGAGGATTTCATCTGCTGCCCCCACAAAAGGCAGGTGGGAAGGATACTTTCCCCAGCCAAGTCTCCAGCTGACCCCTGTCTCCCCGCATGGTTTTTTTGGGAGGAGGCAATAGCTGGGCTCTAAGCTGTGCTTACTCCAGCATCTTCCCAGGCAGTGCTGGGCTCACTTCAATGCAGCGACTTCATTTCAGCCTTTTCTAGCTGCCATGGACAAATGCCTAGCAAAGAGGACTGTAGTTTGCAGGTTGTACCCAAGCCGGGTTGTAATTCGAACCAGATTTGGTAATTGCATTGTGTTTCACCTCCAAGTCAGAAATTAAACGTAGCGCACGTCAGGTGCTAGTGATTAGGGGCTGGTTTCCCCAGCCGGTGCCAGCCTCTCGGCGGGGTGCGGGGGGACCACAGCTGCTGCCCATCACCCGGAGGACTTCTCTCCCTGACGAGCAAAGGGAAACTCCTCATCCAGTCCAGCATGGCCCAAAGCTGCTTCCAGCACCAGCTGTACCCCGCTCCCTGCCCCTCTCCCCGGTGAAATCAGTGAAATGGTTTCGGCTTTAACCGCAGATCCCACAGTGACTACTGGCCCTCGTCAGCAGTCTCGGAGGAGCAGCCAAAGGCTGTTCAGTGCAACTGTGTTAGTGGGAATATTTCCATATATTTGAATGGGTATTGTCTCAGACCAGGAATGAACAAGACTGTTCTGCTCCAAGTCCATCCATACGAGGACAGCGGGGCAGCACCAGAAAGCTCCCGCTCCTGACACCGCAGAGCTGCTCCTCTTCTCCAGAGTCATTCAGTTCCTTGGCAGACGTCCTCCTCCAGGTCCGGCCATGCAAGGGAAAGAGATTTCTTCTCCACGGTACCTCCCAGTTATCCTTTCAGCCTGCCAGAGATATTACCCCCATAGTTTTGCTGGCACAGCAGTTGGTTTTAGCATTCCTTAATCTGTTTCAGATAAAATCGATGGGTTTAGCTCCTACAGCTTCCACGGGTGATCTGAGTCAGCCCAGCTGATCTTACCTCACACAGAGGGTAATCTCTACCACTTGTGCGGCTGGATCCAGAAGAGGATGTCTGCTCCCACCGCAGGCTCCAGATGATGCAAGTTTTGTTCCTCTGCTACGGTAATTCCAACCAGGTGAAAATAGGCAGGTACCTCAGCGAAAATTGCCAAGCGGGGGAAATATTTAGAAAAACATGTTTGCACGACATCACGCTGAGTAATATCAACACAGATCATGTGAATTGACCCCGTAATCTGTTGCCATCCGCGTGTCACAGAACTTGAAGGCTTCGTACAGCTTTGATTACGTGCAAATGTGCATTTTCTCTCATCACGGTGATTGAATGCAGAGGGAATGGTTTTGTCTTTAGGTTTGTTTATTTTTGTTTTCAGGCATAATGGAGTTTTGAACAGTAAAATTGCTTTCTGCCTTTTCATAGCTGTTTGGCTGTTTGAGACAAAAAAAGACACACCAGACAGTGCGGCACTGCTGAAGGGAGGGGTATAAACACAGTAAAAAGCAAGTTTAATGAGCATGTTTTAATATTTAAGGAAAAATGTGTTTTCACTTAAACTACCTGAAAATCCACAATGAATCCATTCAAGTTAGTGGCATTATTTACCATACGTTAAAGGTAGAGAACCTACTCCTGAAATGTCATTCTACCTTTCTACTTTAAAAATAAATAAATAACAGCATTGCCCTGTCCCTCTCTCAGTTCTTCTTTCACTGCTTGAAGATGCCCAAGTATGAAAATTATAGTTTAATACCTAATATAGTTTAATGACCTAATGAGAGAGGTAGACTTGAGGCCCCCTCAGAGCAATTTTTGATGTTGATAACTTTTTTTCCATATTTTTTATATTTGTTTTGCATACACAACTTCAGCAAAATCAATTGAAGGAATCATGAAAGGACAGCAACTGAGGCAGAGGAGATTATAATTAAGCTGGGTTTTGGGAGGGTTAGCAAGACATGGGGAAGAGTCTGTATTCTTCAATTTGTTTATTTATATTAGTAGCTACAATTTGACACTTGGGAATTTTTCTGTGCAAGTTGGCAGCTATGACAATAGCGGACTATCGTTCATGGTGGGGTCTTGCTGATGGCGAAGTAAAACCATCCATATGTGTCTGAGACCCAAAGGAAAAAAAGAAAAGGAAAAAAGTACTGGTGCTAACAATTGAAAAGGGCAGCTCATTGGAGGTCCTAATCATGCACTGAGAGCTCAGTAAACTTCAAGGGCCCATGAGAGTGGATAGGAAGAAGGCTGGAGCCATAACAAAAACTGGAGTTTTTCATGGTGTCATCAGAAGGTCTCTCCTTTTTTTATTCACATAAGTAAACAATGGTGGTTTTTTGTGTTTTTTTTTTTTTTTAATTGCAGAGCTGCTTGGGGATGATGAAGAGGAACACTCTGACAGGGCAATTCATCTTATCTGCCTGTATGTTTAACTTGCCCATGCCATCTTTCATTTCAGCTCTAAGTGTCAAGCAACTATTATGTAGAAGTCATAAAAAGGTCCTAGAAGGCATAACACTGCCTATTGCTAGTCTTGCTTTTATTATTTGTGTTGAAAATGTTTAAAAATACATTACACTCCAAAAATACCTGCAAGTTCTGGCTCTTAAAACAGCTGTGATTTCCATGGCATTTATGGTTTTCAGCGAGGGTGCCATTCGCTATGTGACTTTCTCCCAAAACTGCCGCAACAAAACTGAATCCCTTTACATCACAGTCAGGTCAATCAGGGATCTGAGAATGAGGGAAAATAAAGCAGCGGCCAAATAACACGTTAGTTCTTGCTTTCACTAGTCTGACCAGAAAGCTAGAACAGGCAGCGAGGGACAAGCCTAAAGGCTCTAGGTCTGGCTGAAACAATGATCATCTTGTTTTGCTTTGCCGTGGCCCCATAACTGCATGGCAAATAAACAACAATGTAAGTACAGCCAATTCATTTGCTGTCTACTTTTGATTTATGAAGGCAATAACCGAGTGAACAAGGAGATTCAAACCTTTTGGTTGCTTTTTAATTTTAGTTCCTTTCAGTTCTATTTTGAGTTTAATTTGAAATAGTTCTGAGGGGGGAAAGTGGCAGGGGGGCCCTCTTACATCTTCATAAGGAGTGTAATACCTAGCTTTTACTTTTTGCCTTGTGTGGGGAAGTATTTTTGCTTCTCCCTATTGCTTGATTAATATATTCTCCTAAACATTTTGTTAATACTCTAATTTGGATCTTTAGCTTTTAGATATTCAAACTATAGAAGTTGAGGGACTGACTTTTCAGACTAAGAACCCATGGCTCCAATTATAACTTATAGGAGCTATCTGTTCTCAGTGCTTGTGTAAATCAGCCTTATCACTGATCTGTGAAGCTAATTGCGGTGCTAAAATTCAAAACCACTTTGCCATTTTTCAAAGGAGCTTTGGTAAACCCTGAATTCCTCAAGAAACTGCTTATGCTATTTTACTGTTAATGAAGAGACTTACCAAAGGAGAAAGAAAAAGTATTAACGTTGTCCAGTCAAACTAATATCTGTGAACGTTGCAGGCATGCACTGAAAGAGTACAGACTGGATTTGTCATTGCCCTCAGTCGTGTGTGCTCATTTATATTACTGCAGAATTTTAACTGCTATTGAAAGATAAAGAAGAGCGTTCCTCATCCAGCCTGCACAGGTGTAGGCAGGCACACAAGATAGAAAGCAGCAGAAAACCTGGCTCCGTATGTGTACATGCAGTGCACTGAATAATGTGGTATGACGCCAATCTCAGCACGAAGCAGGCCACCGAAGAGCTCAGAGGAACTGAGGAGAGCTGCCCCCCCCCCTCAGAAAAGGTCTGGTGTCTGTAGATGGCACAAGGCTCTATTAACTCCTTGTGCAGCCACAAATTCCAGTTTATGTCAGAGCTGTTGGAGAGCAGTGTCTGCTGCCTCGAGAGATGCCCCCAGTCAGCTGAGCAGCCGTAGCTTCAGCTGTGGGGGCAACAACCAGTGGGCCTCAGTTCCCTCCCCGTCCAGCAGTCAGAGCTAAATGGGGGACAGATGCCACTGCCACTGGGGGACCGCTCCCCAGTACAAGGAGTTCCCAAAGCTCCTTCTGGCTTGGGAGCCCTGACTTTTATAGATGCAGAATGCTACCAGCCAGCTGTGAGAAGCCACACGTGAGGCAGGCCTGCCTGCTCCCGAGCACTGGGAGAGAAACTGGGCAGCAATCGTGGTGGGTGGGTAGCACACCCACCTTGTCATAAAACATGCCCCCAGAACCATGTCTTTTTGTGCTCTGTCACCACAGTGGATCCTGTCATACCAGATACAGCAGGCAATCTGCAAACAAGATCATTGCAAATAATTGTTGGATAATTTCAATACCTTTAAAATTGTTTTTCTCAAATTCCAACTGAGAATAGGGAAACCTGTGTGTGAGAAAGATCTGTTTTTTAATTGCAAAGGAAAATATGTCAAACTGCGAGGACTGTGCAACAGAAGTGGACTTAAAATTGATAAAGTTAAATAAAGGTAGAATGTGGTAAATCATTGCACACCAAATCCATTTCTACAGAGGCAACTGATACAAACCTCACTCTATAAGAAAGGACGTAAACCAGCTCTTTGCCGAGAGATCTTTGTGGACTCCTAGCTCTCATGTCACACTGAATGTACAGTTCAAACTCCATATATATTTATTGTGGGTACAAATGAAAAGTCAAAATATTAAAATATGTACAAAATTGTTTTTAAGGATAACATTTTGTACCAATGTTGTCATTTCAAACATTCAAAAATTATTAATTTAGTCTCCAAAATTTCTGAAACTGGTTTAAAATGTTTTGCTTCTATTCCAGGTTTCATCAGCTCGCATCATTTGATGACTTAGAGGAAGCTTTTCTCTTTGATATATGCAACTTATTTTTTCATAAATATGCAGTGTGAGATTCTTATGTAGATCCCAAGTGGAAGCCCCACTTCCAAACATCATAAGACTCAGAATAAAGTAATGAAATTTGGCAATATTATTTTATGTACTTCATATAGATATGCAAATGTAGTTAAGGTGTCCTCATTTATGGCTGTGGACAGTATAATACAAACAGTTTTGTGCATGACCACAGGAGCCAGATTTTCATGAGGCCCCTGCTGACGCCCCGTCAAGTCAGGCTGCACAGATGATTTCTGAAAAGTGTCTCATTTAGGGCAGCCTGTGACTTAGCACAGTCTCCCTCCTAATCTGTTTCAGGGGCTCAGTTCCTTGCTCAACACAGACCATTAATTTATAATCTAGCATATCACTGCTGTTATAGTCAACATCTATCAACAGTTATTACTTGTATCACTCCATCGCAGTAATAGTTATTTTCTGTTCTCAGCTGAATGAAGCATCAAGACACCCAAAATACCTCAGTGTGAATGATTAAATGGAAATTGCTGTATCAATCAGTGAAGTTTCATGAATATGAGACTCACACAAAGATTCAGATCAAAGAAGGATCTTAAAAGCCATGGTACTCAGCTGATAAATACCAACCCCAATGGCAGCATCTGCAGCCCTGGGTGAAAGCTTTCACTCCCAGGCAATGCCTGAGAAAAATCAGACACCTCAAAGTAAGATTCGTAAAGCCAAAACTTAAGCACTAGAATTTGTCTTAGCCCCTCATATTTCAAGCAGAAAATAGACCCTTCCTCTCAGGGTTCATTCCAACTCCAGTACAGTTGACCTGACCAATTATTTAAAATGAAGCGTGGGGCTCACATTTTTCTTTCAGAGAGGGATCCACCATCTTATGCAGTGATGAGAACACTCTCAAAATGTAGGAAACCTGCATTCAGCTCTGCCCTCTGCCTGAGCACCATTGAACCTCTACCTTCCAAGTTAGCCCATGCTTACTAAGCAATTTATATGTTTCAACTCATGATTAAGCTCAACCAGATGGAGGCCCTGAGGGGAGCTGGGAAAAAGAATGCCTGACTGCTGGATCCAGAAGTGGCTTAGCATTGGCAGAGTCGTCAAACCAGTCAGCCTTGTCAAAAATGAGCAGTGTTTGAGGATACTCAGAAAAAGTGAATGTCGGTGGAACTGTACTGTTGACAGCATAAAGGCCACAATCACACTGATCTACTTGGCTGCTCCCAAAGACCACCCTGGCCATACGCACAGTGTGGGTATGGACCCCTATGGCAATAACAGGCAGCCTACAAACCCTTATGGAGGCACACCAAGGCCTTGCCTGTGCCCCTTACTTATCCTGTGACCTGTCACCACAGTGTTATTCAGGATCCACCTTGATTTTTCTGCAGCGTTTCTGCCAGGTTTTGAAATTTGTGGTCTGGGAAAAACTAGACAGCAGTAGCTGGCTCCACTGCTACAACTGGTATCATTACCAGGCATCTCTGAGAACAAAAATGGGTTCTCACAGGCCATTTCCATTCATCCTAGACCTGTTCTGTTTTGGCCCATACTACAAGTGACCATTGGTGAGATCAGCAGTGTGTCGCTGGTTTTAGGATACTAAAGTTGACTAAAGGTGACACTGTGACAGACATGGGCATTGGTGACCCGAGATGTCCTCCTGCCAGCACTGATATTGATGGTGTAAGAGAGCATGTATGCTGTCCATGATGTCCTTACTCCTGCTGCCACAGCACACATGACTTCATGTAGCCGCAATGGTGTCCACAAATAGTTCACCCACATCCTCAGCTACATGACAGTGCCTGCCAGGAGTGGGGGGGAACTTCAGGGTCCATCGTCACTGTCCATAAGATACTACATTATGTGAGAAATGTAATTAAGAGCACTTTACTATGATATGTTGTGCGCTTTGCTGCTACTGAGAGGAGAAGCAGCAGCCTGTCCAGTCCATTTGGTTGAGCACCCCGAGGACACGGCTTCTACAAGGACTAGGCTGTCTGAGCAAAGCAGTCACCTCCCAACTATCAGGACCATCTTGAGTTTCCAGTTTTCTACCTGATTCTCTTTTTGCACTCTTTAAACCCCTATTATACTTCTTTCCCCTATCTATCAGAAATATTTTCATAGTGGGGAAAAAAAAAAACCTAAATCATTAGAAAACAGGAGACTGGCCTCTCCCACTATCCATTCTGTTTTACTTCCACGTTACTTTTAGTTGTCTTATCTAAATACGGTAATTACTTGAGTATTTTGATGTAAATCATGAGAGATATTTCTTGTACCTCAGCGGCCAAACATAGGGAGCTAGTACTAATCTGGCAGAGCTCATTATCTGCAACATCATATTAATAAAGTCTAAGACAGATCTGAAAGCTGAATATCCTTTTTTAATTTGCAGTTACAGCTACCATAGAACTAGAAGCGTCAAATTACAAATGCCACGGCTTCGTTTTTCAAAGTGGGAAATTGTGTTCGGAATAACCAAATCATGTTATAAGATCATATTTTAAACTTTAGAGATGATTTTCAATACTATTTACAGTGAGCCTATGGTTCAAGGTTAAACATGACTCAGAAATCATCTATTTAGTCAAGATGCCTAAAACAAGCCTCCGGCTTACACCTCAGGTTCAGGTATTGAGTGAAGTAATCCTTCTGAAGTGTCTGCTTTAGTGTCTTGTATTATCAGTAGAAAGAGATTGAAGCCTTGGAAGGCCTCTGGGAAAATAAAAATTCGGAAAAAAGTACCATGGTTTTTTGACTTTGCTTAACCTTTAGAAGATTAGAAATCTTCAAAGTAGTTTGGGTCCTCAAACCAGGACACAAAGACATGCAACAAGCCTCATTAACTACATAAGAACAATAGGCATTAATTTAAAATGATTACTTGAATAGATGCTTAGGTTTAGGTGCCAGCTAGGTGTCTCCAACTTTATGTTATAAAGAAAGGGCATCTTTCCTTGGTTGCATAGGTAATATTATTCATGTTATGATTGGGCCTGGGCTATCTGTTGAGGCTACATGAAAGAACTAGCTGTTCTTTTGTTTAGTGACAGCTAAAATAATGGAAAACTACTTTCCAAGGACTAAATGTAGGCAGGAACAGGCTATGCTATCCAAGTGATCTAGCACTGAGTGTACAAATGGTGGGACTGATTCAAGTCCAGCTGTGTTTCTGTGTCACAGAACGACCAGAGACAGTCAAAGAAGACAAGAGAGCATCTAGGAAATGCCTGTGATATGGTGCTGAACAGCAGCTATGTTGGGATTTGAGGCAAACTGCCTGTTAGAAGAAGTTTAGAAATTTGGTTACAGAAAATATCTTCCTGCTGTTTGATTCTTGCCATGTCTGAGTGCAAGAAGTCATTCTCAACATTACTAATAAATAAAAAGAAGGGCCTTTAAACAGAAGAAATGATGGATTATTCAACTCCATCACCAACTTCTGATCTTGATTGATACAGCTAGATCAAAATGGAATATTATCATGAACTATAAAATGATATATTTTCATTAAAAAGAAGAAAGGGAAATGTTTCAATGTGACCCCATCCTTCAGATGTCTCAGTTGTCAATAAATAAATCAGATTTTTTTCTCTTCATAGAAATTTCTTACATGTAACCATATCTAGAATGGTGTTAGTTTTCATTTAACTTACTCCTTTCTCTGACAAAATGCATGTATTGCAAAACCACATGAAATTACAACCTGGTGAATTCCTTCCTGGCATTCCTTTCCCCTTCTCTCTTTGCTCCAAATCTTCTGTATATCTTACTTATATAGTTATATACATGAGCTGTAATAAAAAGTATAAAGGGGACCAGAAAGAGAGCGTTATCTTTTTTCTTTTTTTCATGTCCACCGTAATCTGTACTTATTGCCAGTCTGATTCCCAGTCTTGTAGTGCTAGTTCATTCCTACTTACAGAGAGAAGCTGAGCCGATAAGGCAAAGAAAGCTATATTAACATGACCCTGGTACATAAATATTATAATAGCAATAACAATGTAATGCACTTTTACTGTGTTTTTCATTCATGGATCAATTGTGAAAAAAAGAGAGAACCTGGGTAGTGGACTTTGTCTATGAAGACCCAGTATCCAAATTCAGGAGGTGCTTGCTAAATAACAGAAACTCATGCAGGATTGCACCATATTCTACACTGCTTCTGCTCCAGCCCTGGATCAGTGTCAGGGTCACTAACCTTCCGTGCTGTGTAAATAATTGATTTTTCAGTATGGCTGTAGAATGAAAAAAAAATAAATAATTGGATCAAACCAATTGTTGTTTCTTTAACTCTCACTTCCCCTTAAAATTTCTTTCAAGAGAAATGTTCCAGATTACCTAAAACAGAAAGGATAAACTTTCCCTCAGAAAAGCAAGAGAAATAGTCTAAAATCATAAAACTTAACAGAAAACAGAAAAGAGAGTGCTTCCCTATGTTAGCTTCAGGATACAAAAGACCCAGGCTAAACTTTTCCACTGCCTCCCATAGAAATCTGAATATCCATCTCCCACCACTGAGACAGTGCTGTGTTCCCTGGGCCAGGGAGGGCAGCAGCAGCAGCAGGACGTTCTCAGCCTCCTTCCCTGATGTCATTACACTTAGCGTAAGCTCACGAATGCATGGGCTGGCACCCAAGCAGCCCAAGTGGAGGTGACAGAACTCCATTTCCTACAGTTAGTACATTCTCATGGTATTTTTAATTTTTCTCAGATAGATTTTAGTGTTTTACAAGAAGCAGAAAAGTTCTAGGGGAAGAAATTATTGCTGTAGCATGCGGTGGTTTAGAAGATGTTCCAAGCCACAGCCAGGGAAGGACGTGACCCGAGCTCCCACCTCCTCCAGGAGCTGACACTTCCACTTCTCCTGTGAGTCAGCCAGCCAAGCTTCGGCCAGCTGGAGCCATGCTGAGAGCTTGACTCACATTCAGAGAGGACAATCAACTTTTGGCTGAATTCGTTATTTTCTAAAAATGTTACACGGTTCTATTAATACACCAAAACCATACTTATTTTCTTCACCACACAGACTACTTCTTGCTTCATACTCCAGTGTGGTAGGCCTAGTTGCTACAGAAAGCCATGTGGTACAGGAGCCTCACCACGAGATTACCGTAGTGGCAAAAACTTTGAAGGAATCCAGCAGACAATTCTTAATGTAGCTATTAAACCTGCAACAGTTCAGCTTATTAACGTTGATTTTTTTTTAGGGGGGGGGGGGGAGTGGAAATATGACAATTCTCCCTCTTTTCTAAATCTTGATTCAGTTTTTAAATGCACACAATAACTTTTGTTCACTGGAAAGGATTAAAATAAATTAACTGCTGGTATAACTCTAATACAACCATAGTATTTACCCAAGTGATTAATTTGGTTCACTAAGAATGGACATTGGCTGACCTGTAAACTTCATCTAAGAATCATATTTAACAACACATATCTTTAAAGCTGCTTTGCCAATATTGAGAAAAACTTAAATATGATGGATATGCCACTGAATCCTGAATGAATTGTATTGAATTTCATCATCTTGGACCCATTTGCATGCAGCCTGGATCTGATTCCTTAATACCTATAACACATGGATGTTCAGAACATGTGGATACAATCCACTGTATTACAAAAACATTTATGAACAAAGAGGAGAAACAACCTGGTCACAGTTCCAGGGAAAGTCAAAGCAAGAAAAAAAAGCCCTCAAGAATTAGTAACTCCTGATGCTGTACTCAGATAACTGAACCGTATCTTGGTTCAATTTCTCAGAAGGAAATCAGAGATTTTCTAAATTACTCTTTAGCTGAATGTGAAAAAAATATAAACAATTATATTCCTTTTTTAATCCTAAAATTTATTCCTGTTAAGAATACTGTGCTGCTATTAGTTGATAGCTAAAACTAAAATAAAATAGAGAAGAAAAATATGGCTAAAAATGTTTTTTCTTGATATGAAGACAAATTATTATATGCAGTTTTTGTAAACAGAGTAAGATGTGTGCAGGGTTTTCTGTATGTGTTGTTTATTAGCCCAGAGCCCTTAACTCTGCAACCATTATGCTGACAAAGCTCTCCTCATCTATAACAGAAGTTTTACCTTTCCACATGTGTGCTTAGTGTGTGCACATCTGCATCCAGTGTGAATGATTCAACGTGCTTTGGGATTCATGTCATAAGTAGTAAATTAGATTGAAATAAGAAGCTACCCAGAAAGAATTCAATGTAAGTGTGTATATTCACAATATGGAACAGCAGCTTTTCTTTTCAGTACTAGGCTTATCTTCTATCTGCGACTAGTTACATTAAAGCATGAACATTCATTCACATGAGATGTCTGACGCCATAAATCTCAAATTCTCTCCTTGCTTCCACTCTTGCCTCCATTGTGCTGGCTATGCTAATGAAAAGCAGGTTTTCAGTTTCATACGTACGTGCATGTGTGCAAAGGAAGGAGGGGTTTTGTCACAGAGGCACTCGGGCTGCTCAGCACAGAGATAGAAGCCCACTGAAGTAGAAAAAGTATAATATATGCAATAAATCTGGAGAAAATCACCAGCATGTAGACGCTTTTTCTGGCCTCATAACTAGTTTTATAAACACATAGAAGCCAATATATCGTTGAAAATAAAGCAGTGCATTGTGCTATATGTCATGGTATTTACAGAGAAAAGCAAGCTTTTTAACCACCTGGCAAGTATTTCGGAGAAAAAAATAAATTGAAAAAGCAAAGGCAAGCATTAGAAAGAGAGGGGGAGGGGAAGCTGGGGACATCTCATTTGCACATGTAAAAATGCAAATTTGATCCATGTCTTTCTTATCTAGTGGTAACAGACTTGGCTCATGGAGCACAATAGCACCTACAGTTCTATGGCCAAAAATAATGAAGTTTAAAAAGAATTGATTGGATTATGGAAGCACTTCTATGAAGCCACGTGTTCATTAGCAGATGCCCGCCACCTACCTAGGAACCGACGCCATGAAAAGCCTGAAAGTAGGATGTAACTCCCTGATTCTGGGACACAGACACATTTAGGGGCAATAAGACTCCTTGTTGTGAAACCACTAGCTAATGCAGAAAAGCGTGGGGACTTTGACAGTAGCTACCAATTTCCTGCTTCTCCTCCCATTATCGTGTAGGTCTGCAGTCTCCTTTAAAGCAAAGCTCATTCCTTCAGCTTGTGCCAGATTAGTTTACCCCTGTGATAGCCAGGACCTAAATAATGTTGACATAGCTGCAGAGCTGTACCTGGTAGATTCATTTTCCCTCAATGTCCATAAAAAACAAGCATGGTATTAACAAATCAGATTGGGTTTCTCTGAATTATCCAAAGTGGGTTTGTCTCCAAATTAGGAGGAGGGAGTTTGCCTAGTGTAAGGATTTTAAGAATTAGCCTATTGCAGCTAAGGGCTGCTGAATTAGAGGCGATGGTACGTGGTCTCTCCCATACAGATTCATCTGTCAAAACTTTTCCATTACACAAAAAAACAGTGGAGCCTTTATAAAACTGGGAAAATGTGTTTGCCTTTCCTGTCTCACAAGCAAGTGTGCTGAGGAAAGCGAGGGTTGGAAGTGAGTACAAAATCAGAGTTGGGGGTGGAGATGACAGTGAGGAATATACGCAGCTGTAGTTTTCTACCAAAAAAAATAAAATAAATAAATAAAGCAAGTTCTCTGCTTTTGCAGGGATAAATCTTCAGCTGGGTAGCAGAGCTGGGCAAAAAAAAAAAAAAAAAAAAAGGCATTCAGAGTCTAGAAACCGCTTGCAAGTAATTTGCTATCCCTCTACCCTTCCATATGAGCTGAAATCAGATACAAACCAATTACCTCAAAGGCAAACACGAGCGCAGCCGCTGCAGCAGCAAGCTGCCAGGCACAGCCTCCGGCTCTGCCAGATGGGCACAGTGTGACTTCGTACCTCAAAGAGGGGCTGGGAGCCTGGCCGGGCTGGGGGAGGCAATTTGTAAAGAGCACAGCATATGCCACCTGATATTCAGAGGGGTATGTATCTGTTGCAGTTTACCTGTCATTTTTGTCGGTCTTTCTACCGCGTGGCCCAGTAACTCCACGCGGCGGGGATTTGGCAGCAGGTCGGCTGCCATGAAACTCCTGTGCATCACATGCTTCCACATAATTATCCTCCCATGTGCTTTTTTTCTATACCCGTTCAAGGAAACCGCTCATTAGGGAAACACAGCCTGCTCCTCTGCCTGTCTCCAGCCTGCTCCACCAAGAAATTTGTGACCCTGACTGCAGGTCTTTCCCCCCACCCACACCAGTTCTCCCCTCAGCTGCCGTCTCTCTCTGCTCGCTGTTGGAGGGGTTGTAATTACTTTTTGCCCTCATGCAGAAGTGGAGATTCTTGCACGTGTTGTGCACCGAAGCCTGCTCAAAGATACCTTTTGACCTTAAACTGCAGAAAACACCAGCCAGTGGTCAGCTTGTGGCTCTGTGGATAAGATCAAAATTCCCCTTGATGTCAGCAGAATTTCTCTTCGGGGATCACATCAGAAGTAGGTAATGGGGCCCACTATGCAGTTAACAATGGGGCAACAGATTATTTTGTTCTGTGATTATGGTTTTACCTGTTACAATCTGAATAAATCCCATAGCTTTTAATGAACAACCTTTTTTTCTTTTTTTCCTTTTTTTCTTCTCTGGACATTTTGGCCTAAAATACGTACCTTGCTAATCCCATCTTTTAAAAGGAGCTTTCCCTGTCCCCCCAACCAAACACTCTTCACCAAATCAGCTCTGCTACGTACTTGAAGATGTCTGAGGTGTTTCAGTGCTGTGTTCACTTCTGAGTTTGTAGAACCGGACTGAAAGCTCAGTGTAATGGAAAAGACTGCTGAAAACTTTACTAAACAGATGATCACATTCCTGAGTTTGTTTTACTTAGTTAGCATTTTTGCCTGCTGTGAGGTGTTTTCCTTGGATGGTTACCTACAAATACAGCACTGACCTCAGTGTGCATGAAGCTGGCCAGCACAGACAAACAGAGCCAATTGGACATGCTCTATAAATCATCACCCACATCCTTCCAGCAGCAAAAATAAAAAGGAAAGGAGGAGGGGGTAAAACAACTGGTGAGTGTTCCACATGAGGAAATGGAGGCTATTTGGTGTCACCAGCTGGAAATACTCAGAGTGCTAAAGAGAAAGGTATCGGCATGAGCTAGCTCTGTGCTGGATAAAGCACTAACATTATAAATAAATGCTATCATCTTACAGACATCTTTTATGGGCAAAATAATAGGTCTAGCAAAGTTCTTTGCTTTAAAAGGCACCCATCTCAAAGGATAATCACAGAAATACAATACCTTGACTTCTGAAACAAGACTTAAGTCCAACATAAAAGGTGCTCTCTTAGCATAATTCACTCCTGTTCTTCAACTCCAAATGTATCTGAGGTGATTTCTGCTCCTATACCGGGCCAAATACGAGGCAAGTACACACGTTATCTCTTCATTTCCCCATTATCCACAGAGGAAAACTCATCATGGCATGAAACAGGTAAAGGGGTCCTGCTGCCCTTCTACCACATCTTCAGTCTGGATGAGCTGCAGAGCAGGACTTTAGCTTGATCCACTGCACCGGTCAGCTTACATTTAGGGTAAGACACTTTGCATTATCTGATTTAAGTAGGATAGATTATATTCTCAGATAAAAAAAGCTTGAAGAAAACCAAGATTTTTTTCCAGTGTGACAATTCTCTTGACCCTTTGCAACAGTGCATTTGAGGAAGGTCTGAAAGTTGACTTTCTGTACCCAATAATTTTTCTAACTGCCAAGTTAGACCATCAAACTTGTTCTGACTCTAGTTCAGTCAAAACTTTTGCCTTCTGTATAAAACTAATCTGAATTCTCAGCCTTCTTCCTGGTTAATCTGCTATTTTGACTTAAATTGTTGCTTGAAATTGTTCAGCATGACCCTTTGTTGGAAAAGATCTATCCTAAGGGGTCTATCTCAGCAAGAAGAATCATAGCTGAAAATCCCGAATGAAAACACACCTCTAATTACTTTTGGAGATCTGGCCCAAGTCTTACTCTGCTCTTTAGCATGTCCTGCTGTATAGCTCTAGGAGTTCTTTGATCATTCTCTTTGCTAACACTCCTTATACTTTGAAGAGAGGGCCTTGCTGTTTTCCACTTGGTGATAGAGCACATATAACTAAGGGTTGCAACACTTAAGTCCTTTTGGCTACATCTGCCTTAGCAAATCCAATGGGCCAGTGACTGTCCTCCAGCCTTGAGGCCAGCTGCCATGTCATCCCTCCATACAGTCAAATTCTCTTGTCTGTTCCCTACCACCACCTTCATCCAAAACAGGGAGACTGTGTCCAGATTGCCCACTGAAAGCAGTCCCTGGCTTGCAGTAACCCTTGAACTGTGCCCAGGCACTGGCTGGGATTGTCAGCTGGCCGTGGCCAAAGCTACATCGGGGATGATGTTAAAAGATAAACTGTATGGATGACAGGCCACCAGGGCATGGACCCATGTCCTGGTTCATTTTAGTTCACTAATGTAGGCATGGTCTTTTTGGATTTAGCCTTCACAACCATCTCAATATGTTAGATTCAGCTTCCCTGACTTTGGGCTCTCTTAAGTTTAAAGCATAATTATGCTAGGCTCTCCATGCAGTCAATGGAAGGATGTTTCCAGAGGAGAATTCAGATCTACTTATATACACAAGACACCCACTCATACACACCAAGATATGCAAGCAAACAAAACCCTGCTAAACAAATTACTTGTGATGTAATGAAGGGAGGGGGCAGTAAAAATATCAAGAGACATAAAGCAGCATTTCTGCTTCAAAAAGAAGGATACTCATGATCTGCTTGTTTTTTGTGGGGCTGAAATGCCTTCAGTGGGTAAGCATTTCTGACTCTGTTCTGGGCAGATCACCACATCATAGTTGCCAGGTGGCTCTAACCTAGAGGAAAGATTACAGACTAGTTTTCTTCATAAATCACTAGGTATAACATTCCAATGCATTCACCTCATCAGCTGGTACAAGCTGAATATAAAGCTATCCAAAGAATTTTGGTGCAGGTCATTGGCAAAATCTTCCTAGATACACATATGAGTTGACTGGAGGGAACTTGTAAACACTGAAAATAATTCTTGCCCAGCAGCAAAATGGCTAATGTCCAGAAAGTCTCTCAGAGCCATTTGTGCCTGTGCCTGGTTTGCCAGTCACTGTCTTTGGTTTTACAA
Source organism: Tringa tobata (assembly GCA_033628505.1). Classification (NCBI taxonomy): domain Eukaryota; kingdom Metazoa; phylum Chordata; class Aves; order Charadriiformes; family Scolopacidae; genus Tringa; species Tringa tobata. The sequence goes on from JAHREE010000215.1 coordinate 3,619,409, forward strand.
ATCCATGACTACTGTCAAACTGGAGTAATTTACGGAGCAAGAACCCTACCATACGCCTGCTGGCAGGGTTGCAGGGAAGTGCTCTCACCAGAAGCCTCCAAGTTGGTATTCTGCTAGGTTCAGCATAACAAGAAGTATGCTAGAGGGGAAACTACTTTGGCTAGTAACTTCTTTCATAACTGGAATTATGCCTTAAATAAATGTTTGTTTAGTCTTTTCTTCCAAGAGAAGAAGTAACAAGCAGGGAACAAAACCTAAAAAGAAAAGTCTGTAAGCAAAATATATATTTACTGCTTTCATTCTTTTTTTTTTCTTACCCAAATTGTAAGTATAATTTTCTACATAGTGCTAGTTTAGGCATTTTCTGAGTAACATACTAAAATCAGTTCCATCCATTATTTTGCTATTGCAACTTGAAAATCAAAACCTTGCATTGCAACTTGATATTTGCTATTTCAAAAAAAATCTAGCTTTTCTGCATGAATCCCTCAGTTTCACTTCTGTTTTTCTCCTTTTTGAATCATCATCTGCATATTGTTTGCACATCATGCTTGCACCGGGTACTGGTACTATGTATTCTGTTAATGGTAATGACTTTCCCACATAGCTCCCAAAATGAAGAAAGCAGTAGTTGGTTTCACTAACCTAGCCGACAATGAAAAGTTAAAACTGTTAAATTTATTGTCCCTTTTACAACAAAAGCCTGGCCAACTGGAAATATTATCATGTTTTTATATGTACAGGTTTGTATACATATTTTATATCTATAACTCATATATGAGTAAATGATGTATGGTTTCAAAACTGATTAGGCATTAAACAAAAATGACAAATTATTTCAAATAAGGAGGAAACTAAGAAGTCAAGCATAACTATTTTATGTAAAGGATAATAAACATATGGAATAAGTTAGCAGGAAAGGCAACTGCAGCAAAGCACAGAAATGAGTTGAAGAGACACCTCTGCAGATTTTTTTCCTCTCTTTTCTCCTTTCTGTCTTATTTTCATAGAGGTGGAAAGGATTAAGAAGCACAGTGAAAAAGCAGGGAAGCAGGCTTAAGATATACTAAAAAAAAAGCATGCATGTGAGGCCAGATGGCTTTTTCCTTTTCCTTAAAACATCTTATGTTCATGACCTGGGCCTCATTTTTAAACTGAGCTACAGGCCAGCAAAAACAATTTTTACTAGGGAAATCATCCGTGTCCTACTTGTAAAGACGATGCCTTGATCAGCTGAATCCTGTCTCCAGGTAAGGCAGCCCCGGCTGGCAGCCTGACTCATGCTCTGTCTTTCCCTTCCCTCAGCACCTCCACTGGGCTCCTTGCAGGGCTCACAACCTGCACCCAAAACCCGAGCTACGTTGCATGGCAAAGTGCCTCAAAACGCTCATTGTGTGGGTGCTGTGCTGATTCCCTGAACTCCCACTCTCCACTGCTCATTTATATCTCCTGGCTCTGTTGGGATTTATCAGCTCGTTCACAGATCCTCCCTGAGATGTCTCTGCTTGTGGCACCTCTCTCCCCTACAGGGTTGATGTGGGGGACTTTCCCATTTTGGTGCATCGCTCAGTAAATTTATTTATTGGATTCAGCACCGTGTGGAGCCGAAGATTTCTGAAATGCATGAACAGAGCATCTCCTTTCTCACAGGAGTCTTCTCACTTCTTATGTTGGTTAAAAATCGTGTGGTAAACCTGAAAACCATGTAGAAAGGGTAGGTTTGCATTGCTTGGAGAGACTGGTTCTGTTGGTTAAGCCAAGGTATCAGCTATTGTTTAACACAGTCTTTTATGTTTGCTTACATGGGTATTCTTTTAGGGATATATAAAAGGAACTGTGTCACTAACTGGTCTGCTGCTATTTTCCTGGCTAATGTGCTATGCATGTTCCAGCTGTTGACCATGGAATCAGCAATCTCCATGGCAAGAGATGTTCCCCATATACATTGGATTCTCAGCTATGAACAAGTATGTTTGGCTAAATCTCATAAAGGAGTTGCAATCTGACTCACATTTTTTAAATAGCTGAAAGATTTTATCTTTACCACATGAGAATTTTCACTTCTGGCAAATTATGAATAATGATATTAAAATACACATTGGTGTAATCCTCATTCCAGATAAGATCTTGCCCATCATATGGCTGCTTCATTCAAGTCAATCTTCATTCCTCAGGAAATCTTAATATAGACAACACTGGAAATCTTTTAAAAATATTGATTGCAGACATCTCCAAACAGATTTGAACAATATCAGCAAAAAACAAAAATTGAAGGGGACAAATTTTAAGCTGGGGTAAGCTAAGGTATTCAATATATACACAACTGAAAATTCTATTTTAGGCGCTATGTGTGCTCCAGAGAGGGTGGAACACACCAAACCAACATCAATGCAAAATAGTTTCCAAGGCACAAAAGGCACAAAAAGCCTTTAAGATTTTCATTTGGAGAGTCCTACTCAGAGTAAAAGCCATAAAGTAACAAGTGAAATGTCCTATTTATCTGTGCTAGGTCAGATAAAGATTTACAACTGTAGTGCTTATAAGCATAAGCAACAACGGCAATACTGCTTTTCTTTCATTGAGAAATTATAAGTAATTTTAGGAGGAAGGATGTTCTGAATGAAATGCTCTTTATTTCAGAAAGGTAATGGTAGCACCTCAGACCTTGCAACAGCAGATAAAAAAAGGATGACCACATAGCCACACATTTAATCCCCTTCATCACTTAGCCAGTGGCTATGAGAAAAAATGAAATTTATAGTGGTGCCAAACAATTGTAAACTTAGTCTGAAGAATTAAATTAGCATTTATTTTGCTAAATACAAAACAGAAAGAAAATACTCCTGATCTCCAATTCTCTGCAGCTTTTACTAGTCTATATAAAATGTATATAATTTATATAATTATATGAAATTTATAAGCAGATTAACAAACAGCAGTTCCTAATCTGTACTTGAAGTTTGAAGCATCTTTTTTAGATCTAAATAAGAGCTTCTGTGTCCCAAAGTTTGTCTGGTTTTCCAACAATACAATGGTCTAAAAATGATAAATTGCTTCTCCCTACAAACCCTGCCTCAGGTGAATTTATTTAATCCAGGGTCCAATCTGATTCCTACTGAAGCGAATAGAAATCTTGCCATTGCCATCATTATAGCAGGACTTGGCCATTAAATTGCAAAGAGAGCTGTTCCTAGTGAACAAGATTATTGATTACTCAACAGCTTCATTTCTGAGTTGGTAATTAGGAAATTCATAGAAAAATCTGAATGAAAAAATATTTGTGCATTCAAACTAGATTATCCTACTTTTAAGATTAATGGTGACTCAAAGAGCGAACATGCAGCCCTAGAAAGCAAACAAATGACCACAGAGAAGTAAAATGAGCTAAAATATTATTTACATTTTGATGCAATTGCTCACTGGAATTTCTGCAGATGAAATCATCACATAAAAGGGGGAAGGAGAAGGTTTCGCTCCCTTCTCCCAGGACAGAAGACAGGAGCCAGGCCTTTCATTTTCATATGACATCAGCGTGTTCTCATACAGGGACTAAAGTCAAAGAAACAGTAAACGAAACCCCCATAACTAAACCCTCCAGAATCAAGACAAGGCTACTTGTAGCCCTCCAGAGAATTCAGTAGGTCAGCAGAGTGCTTCTTGTAGCTTTCTTTCCTGAGCCTTGTAACTATAAACTGTGGGATGGGATGAACAGATCCACATCCACAAGCTGCCATATTTCCAAAGGCCTTACGATGCTTTCTCCATCCCATGAGGTGAATGCTGCAGGATGGAGGTGCCCTGCTCTGGTGGCACTTGCTCTGCCAAACCAGCCTCATACCAACTGCTCCTCATTCCCATGCAAGGAAACATTATCCTGTTTGATATCTCAGTCTGGAAAGTTATGAATTTACATCAGGGCCTAATCTAGCAGAAGCACCGTTTCATTTGTTTTACGCACTGCAGTCCCATCAGGTTTCTTCCGACTGACTATTCAGACATAGATACCCACCCTGTAGATGTCTAAAATCTGATAAGGTGAATTTCAGCTGGTTGTTCCTTTGCAGTTTTCTGTAACCTCATCTGTGTTGTATAAAATGGTCTCAAGCAGCCCCCCATGATTTCACTAGGCCCAAAGCAACCAATTTATCTAGGTACTCTCTCACTTATTTTTCCTTATTCTGGCTTGAGTTCTTACCCTTTGAGTGCAAATGAGGATTATGTTATCAAACTGAAGCAAAACAGCTTTAAGTATTTTTGCCTCTTTGCAACTGTCATTCTTGTCCCATTGAATAGTGAGCCCATTGTTTTCTTTATTTTCCACTTGCTGTTAATGTGCTTATGAAAAGTTTTATTGTTACACATTTTATTGCTTGTTAGTTTGACTCCATTCTCGGTCTGGCTTTTTTTTTTTTTTTTAATTTTCTGATCTTTTCTAGTATTTCAAGAACTAACAATTGCTGCAGTGGTTGGTCCTTGCAAAAAAGCTCTGGAGACTGATCTAATACACACCAGAAGCTAGACTTGTAAAGGTCTGTAGGATATAAAGGTGACAGTTAACTGCTACACATTGGCTGGAAAAAGATGATTTAGATAACAGAACATAATATACTGTAGTTCCAAATTGCTGAAATGTTACAATCCCAAGTGCTGAGAACCTCTGGCTCCTGTGGAGCACCATGGAGGATTGCTTCATGAGAACTGTTTCCACTGCTTGCAGTGAAACTGCCATTTGGCAATGGAGAATTACTTGCAAGAAGTCAGGAATATTTCAGTTGCTGATATAAGCATTTTCTTAAATTCTTGAAACAACAGAAGTCTAAGAAATGGTATAGCATAAGTATCTGCCACCACTGATACCTCTCTCTCTAAGTGTTGTAATGTCTTCAGGAATGACTGTTGCTTTGACAGGTAGAGACAGATACCAGCCGTCATGGGATCACTGAGAACAAGAAAGACAAATATATAGATAATGATTCTCAAAATAGTAATGGACAAATAATAATGACCTAACACATCTTTTGCTTATAATAAGACCTATAAAAGCGTTTGTATTTGTAAAATTCTTAGCTATAAACAACAAAGAGCAAAACATCTGTTGCTTCAATTTGACATTACATACAACTGTCAAGGTTCACTCCTGGATAATGTAATGGTGCACTTCCTAATTCATAACTGCAATTACTCTAAATCTGCCATAAAACTGTAGAGTTTAACTAGACTATAAGGGGACATTTTATAACATTTAAAATATATTTTGTTAGATAATTCACCGACAATTTTAACTGTGGGATTTCCATTGTTTCAACTGTGTTTGCAATCACACTGAGATAAATATTGCATTTAATTTACACCTGAAAATGCAACTAAACTGGAAACAGCCAAAGGGACTTTGATTCAGATCAAATCAGAAGAACACCAAGGTATAGATGTCAAAACAATAGAGCGGAAGTAATAGACAAGCAAAGGGAACAATTAACAGCACTCATCATCATAATTTTGCTAACTGTAGGTTACAAGTGCCTTTCTTCCGGACACTTTTCAATGACCTTTTCAAGTCACCGATTCCATCTTCCTCCAGTCAGATTTACTCTAAATATAAGATTCTTTTTTACAAGTTTAGATCAGTAAATAAGTGCATTTTTTTTTTCTATATTTCTATTAAGCCAAAAAGTTTTCTACAATGAGAATATTCCCTTCATTTGGGAACTCTCTGAATGCATCATTAGGTACTAGGAAACAATGTTCCAGCTCTGGGACTATTTACCAATGCAGACCAGTTACAATGACAATAACTGTTGTTTATGTTATATGAGAAACTATCTAAAATAAGTGGTGTGATCTGTGGACTTCAAACTGGATACGTCAGAAATACACTGCAAAAAAATCTTCTATTTTCTGTCACAAAATATAAGGCCAGACTTGACCTGACATTGGTATAGAAGAGGTCTTGTATTTTTTTAAAAGAAATGCATGTAGGTCAGGATTCTTGGGCAGAATCATATAAAAAGATCTTGAGCTACTCACACCAGCTAGTCCCTTCTCTGTTGTTAAAAAAAGGATTCAGTCTGTGAGAGAAATAAGCAGTTTTATTAATGCTTACCTCTCTTGAATGCAAACAAAGTAAAAATAAATCAAAACACAAGTGGCTTGTACGTGTTAAGTCTTGAACAGGAAAGTAATGCTAGCAGGTTTTTCAATGGAAAACTCTGTCTCGAAACATTTTTAATGAAAAGCGTGTTTGATTAAGACGGAATTTACCATGAATAGACTGTGGAAGACCACTTTCTTGATAGTTCCCTATACATATGGTGTGAAAGTAACAGAAGAAGGAAAGGTATCAGCCTGTGTAGCTGAGGATTAGAAAATATATTCAATTCACTTCTCCTGCATTTCTCAGTAGGCTTCAATATGTTCCTATTGTTCTGCATGTGCTTACCGTGCTCCTGAGCAGGTGCCTTTTACTGGGAGCAGGTGTCTTTTACTGGCATTTATAACATACCTTGGCTTTCTGACACTGAGAAGTGGACAACTGCCTGCGGAAGCTACCACATCTGCTCATCTGCTACTTGATGCCTACCACATGTATCCTACTGAAACACGTTGGGGAAGTGAATGCATGATGATTCACAGAGGTCTGACAACAGACATGGGAACAAATCCCAGTCCTGAAGCATTTCAAGGGAATGCTTCAAGAGTTGTGACTGAAGAAAGGCTCAGAGATAGCTGACAAGGTGCGTGCTGAAGCGAGCAGTCATAGTATTCTAGGTGGTATATTTTTGCACTGAAAATATACAGAGAAGAGCTGGACAAGCAGGGACCATAGCTGTAGTACTAGTAATGGGGTGAGTTCTGAAGCGCTCTTCCTGGGAGTCAGACTGTTTATAAAAAAGTCAGCTCCTTTTCATGTGAAATGCTACCTCTTGCAGGAAAGGATCATGGTATTTTTCCTCATGCAGATCTCCAGGAGGCACTCGGAGGCTCTGCAACGTTCGTTTCGGTGTGCTGGGGACGCTCACTCACAGCCTCCATCTCTTGTGGCAAATGGCAGGCAAAGCCATTCCCTGGCTCAGCTGCCACAGCCCGACCACATCCACACTCTTAAACCCTCCAAACCAGGGAGGTCACATGTGGACTTTCTCACATGTGCAGGGTCTATTGTCACAGGCTGAAAGCCTGCCAGAGGCTCTTCTATCAAAGTAGTAGTACGGACAGTTGTTCTCCAGGGCCAGCACAGACATTGCTACTCCATCCAGCACCAAGTTCCCCGTGAAGTCAAAGGGGAAAGGCGATTGCCACCCTTTAATATAAGAGCCTCCCTCTCATGTACTGAATGATGTCAAAAGCAAGGTGGGAACTGAGGCATTCTTTTTACTATTTTCTGGGAATAGTCAAATACAGTAAACTCAAATTCTCGTTAAATAAAAAAAAAAATACTTTCAGTGAGCATAAAACATATCAATCAGATCATGGTCAATTCTGATTAAATGGCAGCAGAGCTTGTGCATATGACAAGGTGATGCCTAATTGAGAGACGTGATGTCTACAGTTTACAGAGAAATCGTCAAGGTTATGTTACCAAAAACCAACATAAATGGAAGTGATAAGAAGGCAAGAAAATAGTCAGAAAGAAAAACAAAAGAAAAAAAAAAAAAGAAACATAGTATCCTGTAACAATCAAAACAAAACAAAACAACCTTTCCAAGGGAAAAAGGGAACAAACAAAAAGGACAGAATTTAGTACAGATTAACAGAAGATGATCAGGGAAGAGAAAACAAATGAGACTACACCTTAGGAAAGACAAAAAAATATGATAAAAGAGCTTGCAGTTAGACTCATGGAATTGATTTTACTTGCACACCTAACAGCTAAATATGCAGTATTTCTCTGAAAAAACTTTCATGAGTCAGAGTAGAATGAGAACAGGGTGGAAGATGATAACTTCAAATAATGAATGCTGATGTCATTTGGGAAAACTCTTCACTTATTCCTCTGCACAAAATTTAGCCACTGGACTGTTGTGGTTAAAATAAAAATACTTTCCACTAGACTTTTTTAATAGTGAATTATAAACTCTACAAGAAGAAGAACTGAAGCCAGTGTCTCTTATGCAAGACTGGATGATGTGTGTAGCTCTACAACTCCTGTTGTGTTTTTAATTTGTTTGAATTGATTTGTCTTTACTTGTTCATCTCCCCGTGTATATGATCTCGCAAAAATCCACTGACATCAGCCACAGGCTAACCAAGAACAGAGACACTGTTATCAGTAGGGAAAATAGATTGTAAAAAAAAGAGCCTTTTACGAAAAGAGAAAATATCATTGCAAAATATATGATCCAGAAGAGCTTACAGCTATCTTACAAAGGAGTAGGTTGATGTCCTAAATCAACCATACCCAAATCCATACTGTAGCAGAATTAAGAGACGATTTTTATGTAGTGTGGACCGCCCAGGGATCATGGATTTAGCAAATAATCCAGCTTCTGGACCACAGGAGATACTCACAGATTTGAAGAACTCATAGAGGAAAAATCTCAAGAAGGGTGATAGAAGGTTTCAGCTCCTGTCTGCTTTTTGTGAACACTTGAACAGTGTCAAGGGCACTGTTCCCAACAGAGTGAAACCTGCCATATGTTAGCACTCCCTAAATGTGTAAAGATATTCACCTCTGGCATGAAACATCTTGGGACAATGGGAAGTGTTATAGTATCAGCTCATCTTGAGGAAAGAAGATTTTTGTTTTACCATCTGCATTTAAAATGGAGTAGTACTTAAGATTTGCAAAGAAGATGAAATAGTAATGACGTGTATGGACCAGAAACAGCACGGGGCCCCACAGTGCCAGCCGTGTCCTTATACCATTACAATCTAGAACCAGTACGACTTGTCAAAATCCCAGCAAAATGAGCTTTGGGCTGTACATAGAGAGGGTATTCCTGCAGCGTCTGGGTGCAATGGGAAGGATGTATGTGTATTTAAGGACCAAGATTAATTCCAGGCTGTAGTTCACAATATCTGGAAATAAGTCTGATACAAGAGTTACTGGCCTCAGTGTTTAATGCCAGTAGTCACCAATCCCCTAGGAGAGACTACATACTGCTTGGCATATCCACTCTTGAAAAACCTCATGAGGAATCAGAAAACACTGGCAATGGGCCAAATGTATAGATGTTAACTTCCCGAATCTGGCTGGATATTAGTCAGTGCCCTCTGAATGCTAGTAAGGGCTGGTTTCAAAGGTACAGCATTGTCTCATGTGCCCACCCGAGCAAGGCCCTCTAAGAGCCTGGCTTTGACTTCTTATTCAGCATTGGAAGACCTCTGCACCTTGCCTAGGCGAAGGATGACCTGGGACTTCAGCAGCCCTTGTCCTTGCAAAGTACAACCCTTCAGAATTATTTTGTGTGAAGGGACAGACTGGCTGTTTCAAGGGAAGGCACAGAAGCAATAGGAGCATTCCAAGAGCAAAGCTCCACCAGCCCACCTGGGCCCAGCTCACCGCCTCCCCCCCGAGCCCAGCAGTGTGACCCAGCACACACACAGCCCAAACGCCTTCTGTTTAACTCACCCTTCCTTTTCCTGCTTCCCGGTGGTGACGTTCTTGCAACATCTGGATCTGTTCTCAGTTAAGGACAGGAAAAGAGTGGAGTGAAGCTGCTGTTATTAGCCTTACACATCAGTGCCACAGAAGATCACAAAGAGTTTGCCTGCATTTTTACATTGTCAGTCTGCATTTTCACTGTTTTCTGTCTCTTCCAGTTCCTGCAGATCCCCCAGCTGCAAATAAGCTAACAGTAAATTGAGCTTTTCCACCAGCCGCAGAACTTTGAAACTTAGAAAACTTCTCAGGCTCTCCATTTCCATATAAGATACAATAATTCTTGCTAAACTTTGTATTTAAAATAACTGTACTGTGTATGTATATTTCCCTGCATTACGTAATAGGAAGAGAGATCTGGTATCTAACACAGGGCTGAGTGGTGTGGTTTTTTTCAGTGAGCTACAATAACTCCATATGCCAAAACATTAAAATAGCTCGGTTTTTTGTAAGTGGGAATAAGGCATATGCAGCTTTCTCCATATGAATTTTTAACCTGCTATCTCCCAAGTTCCTTATAAGCAATGTGAGGATGTAAAACTTATTCTTGCTCAAACAGAATTTAATCTTAAGATGATCTCATGAATATTCACCAAAAATAGATTTTTAACTGGCAACATATATCATACCACCTTATTATAATATTTTTAATAACAAGATACCTAAGCAGATCTTGATATAAGCAAATGTTAAAAATGGGTAGGTTGATTTAGGCAACTAACAGTACGATTATGCATTTTGAAGTTTTATATCCTTAAGTCCATATACCCAGCAAGGTAAGGGTTTGCAACACAATTTTTCATAAAGAAAGCAAATTAGCATACTCCTAGCTAGGATGTTTGATTACTGAAGTTTCCGCCTTAACCTTGTGCTAAAATATGCCACATGGAAAATGCTGTAACTCTTTAGCCAGCAATTCTTAATATAGTTTACTTGAAGAAGCGTGCCTGCTTACAGTTACAATTACTACAGCTGTTTTGGCAACAAAGCACAATGGAAAACCTGTTTATAATTTAGTAAGCATCTTCCTCACCCACACCATCTCAGAGTTCAAACCTCTTCTCTGACTCTCTCTGGTTCTGTCTACTGCATTCAAAGTTCTTGGTTTTTCGTTTGAGATTTTATCCATTTCTTTCCCACTCACTCAGCATGTGAAGCCAGCTGAGAAGCTTAAAGGTGACCAAACAGGTTATTGAGAAGAAACTATGGGTCTGAGACTTGGAGGAAGGGCCAGAACAGAGATTTATGGCCTCTAAGCACAAACAGAGGGAGATGGTGGAGGATAAAAAGGAGCAGTAACCTGCTGAGAAATGTGCAGGCAAACATTTCACAGAGGAAAGGAAGCCAAATTTTCTGAAAGGCTTTTTGCAGTGGGCTTTACTGCCCTAGATGCACCTTTCTGTGTGTGTCCACAGAGTTTCCTCCTCATGTCTTCTCCAAGCTGCCCTCCCACACCCCACTCCCCAAGTGGCCACTTTCACTTCATTTTCAGAAAAAAATGAGTTAGTTCAAAACAGTAAATGACAAAAAAAAATGTTTATAAAATATCACAGTCTATCAGTAAAACATTCCCAGTCCAAAGCTGAGTCATCGTGGCAAGATGCAGCCAGACTGGCTTCCATCTCAGCTCCTGGGCTTAATTTCCCATTGGCCAAGTGCCTTTGCAGCTCTGAGTCAGTTAATGAGAAAACATGGGCAGAAGAGATGCACACGGACAGAAGCCCAGCTGAATTTGGACAAGATGTAGTTTTATGACGCTATCTTCCTACTTCTCCACTCCTCTTGGCTTTTCCTTGCCATTTGGTTAGCTTTTTGTTGTGTCACCTCTGCGTACACTTTGGCTCCCCTCCGCTGGCATGAAATGCACTGCTGCCATAGCTGAAAATGCTGAGCCAGCCTCAGGGGTCTTGTGAAGAATGTTGCTCCATTGCTCCATACAATTTAGCTCAGGTTATTGCTTGTAAAATAATCCTCTTTTAAATACAACCACCTTACAACCACTTTACAGCCTCCCGTGGCAATGAATTCCACATGCTCCGTAAGGCCCCCGTGCTTCATTTTATTTACCGCTCTTTGTATAGTTGTTCTGGAACAGCCAAACAAGGAAAGACAGACGCACATTTATTTTAGCATTTTACCCTATCTTCCACATTCTTAACCCTTTCAGTCAGCCACTGTTTACCAAAGACAAAAAAAATTGCTATTCCCATTACTATTTTAAAATTAACCAGCAGTCCTGCAATCATTTAATTGACAAAAAGGGTTCCAATAGCCTTCTTCATAGTGTTCATATGATATGTCATATATCTTATGTGTATGCAGTTATGATAACTGCATTTACTGCTTAAATAAAAATTCTACATTTCCCTTTACTGGTAGATTTAAATTCCTGACTTATTTTAAATAATCTAGTTTTTTCTTTTGAGAAATACACATTTGAGTCAGTAGGATGTGAAACAAATAGATGGCCCAGTGGTCTCTAATAAATGTGCCGTAGTCCCTTCCCCATTGTATTTCAGTTGTCTAATGTGAATATGAAAGCACTGTAATTAATTTTCAGGGGATTTGTTCCACTAAAAATTTCAGGACAGTTTTTCTACCAGAAAATCCACCTTGACCTACCTTGCCAAGACCCCTGTTGAGTTAATTTGAATAAATTACTTTAACGGCTTGAGTTTTCATGAAAAAGAGAATTGAAATAACTTCTAATTTGACAGTATGTATTTACACTTATTTATTTAAACTTACTCTTATTATGTCCGATCTCTTCTTCATCTTCCTCACTTTAACACAACTCATTTTGAGCTGAAAAAAAAAGACCATAGGAGACCCACTAAGTATGAAATCTGCCAAAATGGAAAGTTCTGGTATTTTGACTTTTGCCTTTAAGCAACTGGAGCTCTAACCTTCTGGTGAATGTGTGCCAGTAGTCTCTGTTTTGGTCCGTGGGCAGACACACAGTCATACTCACCAACAAGGTGGTCTGAGTATTGGAAGTGGAAGGTGACAGTTTAAGGCAGACCCCTGTGGCAACAAGGCTATATGTGAACTGGATGGTGCCAAGAAGAGATCCTCCTAGCCATGTCATTAAAAATGGTAGAGAACTGCTTTGCCAGGGCTCAGCCCAGGAACAGATCTCATGCGAGAAATAGAACCATGAAAAAAGGATCAAAGTTATCATGGCTGAAAAGCAGACTGTGATTTCTCTCTTTAAATATACCCGTATGCTGCACCTAAAATATCACACTCCTGACCATTGGCTTTATAATCTCCTGTTCTTTCCACACACTAGTTTTTATCTTTCTTCTACTTGGATTCTCAGTGTTGTTTGGTGTTGATTTTCCTTTTAAGATTGATTACCTTTGACTCAATAAAAAAACATAGTCCCTTCAGAGGAAGAAAATCATACATCTCTGTACCATACTGTGCAACTTCAATTATAGCAACAACAACAAAAGGCAATAGACAGCTCACAGTCATTCAGAGTATATTTTTTTCCTATTAAAAAGACATTAAAAATATTAACTCCCCACATTCTCAGTTTGGTTTCCAATGAAAAGTACAGTTGATTGAAATGTTAATGAAGGGAAAAGGAGAAGAGCAAGGAAAGGATTCTATGAAGAAGGTTTTGCAAAGACATAGGAAAAGCTAATTATTAGAATGTCTGTCATCAAACATTATCATGTCTGTCATCTGGTGGTACAAGAAATGCTGTGTGGTGACCTCCTGGTGTATACTAGAAATTGCTCACTTGCCTATTCAGGAACTCATCTTAATTTGATAAAGATGACTAAACTGCTGTAAGGATTTTTATTTTTTTTTTTCAAATTTACTCTTTTCTTCTTAATTCTCCAATAATAAAAAATTAGGGAGTTAAATATTTATTTACTTAAAATCACCACTGTTTTCAGGTTGTGGATACTTTCTGTTAATATAAAAAGTAAACACAAGTCATAACACTTGACCTTCTTATAATTTGAACTTTATACCTAACTAGAGTCTTTTCAGTGGTAACGTGGAGTCAGCAGGGCTTTTCTTCACGTTTGTATTTTCAGGGCTGGGGCCCTCATAATGTTACAGCTAATTGTCTTAATGACAGCCGAACCCAGCAGCAAACCCTGCTGTTTCCTCTTAGCTCACCTCCTCCTTCTCCAGGTATCTGGAGACATGTAAAACAGCATTCATCTTTCCTGGCAATGCAGCCATACAAAAAGCCAACCTTTTCTGAGATTTCAGTGTGAAATACAGGAACAGAGGCCTTAACTCTGTTCGTAAGGGTAATGGTCTCTAGGCTAGCACTATAAATTAGCAGAAGGCAAAGTTAAATGTGGTAAGTATGCAATTACTGAATCGCAGCTTTATTCAAATTCTTCAGAAAGACAGTTGGAAGTGTTATTATTTGAAAACAAAATGAGAGACTAAGCGCCTACCATTTGCCTTTGCTAAGATGGAATAAAGAGTTTAAATAGAAATGTAAGCAAATTAAGTTGATCTATCATGCCTCTGGGGAAAAAAAAAAAAAAAAAAAAAAAGAAGTTATCTTTAATTTGACAAGTATGATACAATTTGGAAAGAAATTCCACCCCCACTAATAAATCTTAGATGTGAAATATTTCCTGTGTTGCAGCAAAGAATTAACATTTTCCTGGAAAGCTTAATCTTGCAAAGATATATTTCTGTGTGGCTCATGAGGTTTTGATTTAGAGAGCAAACATCCATAAGTAGAAGAATAAAATCTTCATCCAAGGACAAATCAGCCAAGAAACTCTCGTTTACTTCAAAAATGTTGGATCAAAACCTACAGTGGTTGTATATGACCATTTGATAGAATCACACTCCAGTTTACATTTACTATGATTCATCTATCAAATTTAATTATGAGCAATGGCCACTTCGGCACTCTCCTGAGATCTTATAGAATTGTTTAAGTTAGCAGGGAGTCACGAACCTAATAATAGTTGAGGCTTCAAGATGGAGATGGATATACGGCTGCTTTTTTCCAAAAGCTTGCCTGCAAAGGGTTCATGCTGTTAACAGTGTCTGGGACAGAGCAGAGCCGTAACTCCCCCCCATCAGCCACTGTCACCATATAATGGTGGAAGAGAGAGAGTAAGGTGTTTGTTCCCCCCCTCACATGCAAACACAGGAACGCTTTAAACAGCTTAGAGGTAATAAAAGATGAAATTTTGAAATGCATGTAAATTAATCTGAAAATTAAGAAAGTCTGCAAATGTGAGAAAAGGGCAAATGAAAGCTAATTTTCACATGACCAGTGTTAAGTAACTGATGCTAAGCCTGGTTTGAGGCACTTAATGTGTTTGTTTGCTTGCATTATATCTTTCACATCAGCTAATCATATCCTCATGCTTGCAGAGGCGGAATTTCTCATAATTAGTGGAAAATATAACAGCTTTATATAAAACAGGCTTGCAATAAAAAGTGTTTTGACACTTCCACACAGGTTACAATCCTGATAACTTTATATGGAAACAATCCAAGCCTGGCAAAGGAAAAAAAATCCCACAAAAAAAAAAAAAGTTTGAAATTTTTTTCTTGTTATTTAGATGTTTTTCTATGGGTTTTTTTTTGAGATCTGATTTTATAGCCTTCTTCCAGCTGATTCTCCATACACTTTAAGTATTGGCAAATGCTGAACATATGTAGGTCAAAATCACTCTTTCCAATCATATTTCATTTTATATGCAATGGCTGTGTATTAGAGTAACAGAAAAAAAGTAGCTTAGGCCCATAGAAACAAGGCTGCTCTTGGACCTGCAGGAGATCCCTGTGTCCATCAGCCTTGCAGGAGATCTCTATACCCTGTGCAAAACTGTGAGCAACTTGTTTTGGGAGAGGATTTTATTAAACACCCAGAGGTGCACAAAGGTGTGGGGTGTAGACCTGTATTCTTCTACATATCCAGTCCTCATTCTTACAGGGCCTTAGTTTCTTGTTTGCAAATGAGCAATATTGCAACTATTGCAAATCTTACAAACATAATTTGAATGTTAATTAACATAACTCAGAGAGAGTTCTAATGGGTGTGTAACTATCCATGAAAACAGGATAGTTAGGTAAATTAGAAGTATTCAATGCCTTATAGGAAGTGTTCATCACTTTCTAGGATCAGAGTTTTGACGTTTTATTTTTTCCCCTGCTTTTACCTTGCACAAATAGCCTTTGAAAGCTGCCAGCCACTCCCTCCCTTTTCCCTTCAGGCTGTTCAAATCCATCTAGGAGCAGTGCTCATGGCTAGAAGTGGAAAATCGTTTCCTCCATTGGAAACCTACCCCAACATGTAGAGGACGTGCCTTGTCATCAGGTGGGCAGGACAGAAACTACAATTCCATTTGTACAGCAGAGATCTGAAACGATGACTTACCACAGCCCCTGCCCCGAGCAACACTGAGGCAGAGCTTACTCAAAATGACTAAGGTGGAGTATGTCTTACTCTGTAACTCCAGACACTTTGCCTCAGCAAAGCTTTTGCTAATGGTCTCCTAGGGAAACAGTTTGACATGGTCTTCTAGCAAGGCAGAGTTAGAGCTGATTGACAATTTACATAAACCACTTTTCTTTTGCCTTTAGAAATGGCCTTTCAAAAAAAAAAAAAAAAAGGCACTAGAGTTCCTACAACTCTTTTCTGTAGCATTTGTTTCCAAGATAATTACTGAAAAAATGGTTTAAGCACACGAAATGTTCAGGTCAAGCAAGAAATTTTGCAGAGAAATTATATAAAAATTTCAACTTTCAAATGTCACAGAGCAACACGCACCCATCCCCACCCATCTCACCACCATGGACACCAGTAGGAAACCCTGTGCTTGAAAAATCCACACTTCAGGATGCAGAATGTTTTTCACATAGTAGATAAATGTACTTGGCCTTTTTGTAGTAAGGCCATTTCTCCATTTATCAGTGAAAATAGCACTAATTATATTTTCTTGATTTTCACAGGAACTAAACTTTATGAACAGGTGTATTAAAATAGACAACTATAACAGACAAATGTGGAAGTCACACTCAAAACCCCATTCACTTCACTAATTATAGATGATTATTATAAAAATGTGTTGATGCTTACTGTGACCTGCAAAGGGAAAATAGTGAATCAATCAAGATTGCAATTATGCTCTAAATGCCCTTAATAATCAGACTAAGATGGGCATTTACCAGATAATTAATATAAAACACACAGGTTTGTCTTGTTTTTAAACAGACCCTACAGCAGTTTTCCATCCTGTAGAACATCACCCTTGTGCAAGTTTCCCCCAAGCATTTCTCCAGTAATGTAATACCACCCTGGAGAAGTATGAAGCCAGTGAAGAGAACAGATTTTCCAGACATCTCCTCAAAGCAAAGAAGTTAGTAGTGGTTTGCTTGCTCGAGCATGCTCTCTTCAAACAAGACAGACAAGAAGTAACTGCCTGTGAAGAGATACCCACCCTCTGCATAAAAAAGAACAGGCAGTTGTGCAAAACAGCCAGCAATGACCTAAAAAATGCCTGGAGCCTTCAGCCTCCTAATAACCCTTGTGAGCACACCAAAGCTAAATTTAAACCTGGGCTCAGCAGTGAAACACTGAATTGAGTGGTGTTTTGCCATAGTCAGCAAAATTGTGTGTACTTCAACATAGTGGCCTCTTCCGCAAAACAGTGGTGAATAACTGACCTCTGTGGAGCCGTACTTTCAGGATAAATTTGCTCCTTTTCACAAATTGATTCTAAGTTCAAAGAGATTTAAATCATTGTACACTTTTTCCCTTTTATGTTTCCTTTTTCATTTATTACTCTTAGGTTGCCATCAAGGAACTGTATTGAACTGTGTTAAGTTGTGGCTAGGTTCTCCCACCTGAATTCTCATTTTTATTTGCTTTTACCACTCTCAGCTGTTCAGATGCTTCCTTTGCTTACAAAAAGTTATGGAAAAGAAACAAAATAAAATAAAACACTGTAAACTGGCCAAACTACCTTTTCAAACGTTAATGGAATTCTGAAAAGTCAGAGATTTTCAGTTATTGTTTTTTTTCTTTCTTCATTTCATACCTCGTTGCAAATTAAGAAAATTTTGAATAGATATTCTATAGCACAAAGAGAACATAAAAAGTGGACAAAAACCCAAACACAGTAAGGCCCCTCTCAAAAAATGTCAGGCATGTTTCATATGAGTAGATTCAATGCACAAAAGAAAAAACATACCTTAAGAACATTTTATGAAAAATATTTGACAAAATTTTCAAGTGTTATAAATGTTTTCTTTCATAACATTATTACATGTCATTGTTCATTGTTCAAATCACTGAAATTGAACAATTGAGTTATTCATGTTTCATGTCACTGGAAACAGAATTAAAATTACCTAACAGTCTTGGGGCAAGCACAGTGATTTTATTATGAGTAAATAGAAGATGCAAAAATACAGCAATGCACATACAAATTATCTATTTTGCTTATTTTTCACTTGCTTTTTGGTTATACATATAGCATACATACAGATATATTTTAAAAGTCTCTAAAAGTATCCTCTCTTTTGGAATAGCACAAGATAAAATTTCGCCCTGAAACTCATCTGTGCATAGGTTGAACAGATCAATCAATGGTTCCATTTCTTCTGCAGCACACAACAGTTAAGATCTCTGGTAGGTTCCCCAGCCAACAAGGCAGGACCACATCTGTTCTCACTCAGGTGGGAAAAGTTCCTACAATATCTGAATTCCAGTTGTGCCTGTCTCCTCTGCAGGTAACAGAGAAGGCGAAACTTTCCCACCTTTCATATACCTACAAAACTGGTAGGCAAAACAGGTGAGATAAGTCTTACTTAACTTCACTACTTACAGTGAATTTTACTTTCTGCTGAACTTTAGTGATGATGCTACCAAAACCTTGCCGCATAAATTTAATGCAATTCTCAAAAGAGAGAGTCACTTATTCAATAAAAATCATCCAATATATTTTAGATATTTACTTTAGCACAAAAACTTTAGGTTTTGATGAATAATATCCCAGAAGCATCTATTTCTTTCTACTAACTGTGAAAATACCCTCAGTAGCTATTCAGATGGAGACATTTATACTATGAACCTCTACCATAATTGAAAGATATTCTCAGAAGTCAAGCACTTTTTACTGAAACATTTTCTTCTCTCAACTAATCAATCCCTTTCCAATGGACTGTTCTTGATAGTATACTTCTAGATGCTTTGTGATGCTTAATTATAAATGAGATGATAGAAGTTTAATCAATTCCATTAAGAGACTATTTCACACTCAGATTGCTATCATGTTAAGATTTGCCTTGTAAGATCTAAGCTAAATATTCACCACTTATTTCCCACACTACTGTGAGCATATTTTTATGAAGTGTAGTTTGCACAGTTCCCTCCTTGAAGTTGACCAGAGCTTTCAGGTCTTTATGGACCAAGAGACCCAGAGAACTAAAAGGAAAGTAGCTGGTCTGCTTTGCCATGTTGGTGTAATTCAAAATTGCACTAAAAGGACTATTTAAACTTCTTCAGAATGTGAGAAGGATGGGTCAGGACCTTCAGGAAAGTGAGTCAAGCTTTTTGAGTGAATTTGCAGCACCATAGTAAGAGTCAGTGTGCTGTTGGAGCTATCCCCTTCGCGAGACATATGGAGATTGTGGTTTCTTGTGGCTATTGAAGGCTCCAGAGCCTTCCGGAGTTTTCTATACTGCCCAAGCTAAGCAAGAGCATGCTGGTGCAGGACATATCTGAAGCATCTAAAGTGACTGGAACTGGGTTTAAAACTATACCTGAAAAAATCCTAGCAATGTCACAACAGTGAATTTTACCTTTTAACCAAGACAGAGACTAAATGACTCCCTAGAGAGTCTTTGCAGAGCATAGTTGATGCATTGGCCAGAAAGGGAATAAACATGCACTGTGGTGATCAGTGCTGTATCTCTTCTGGAAAGATGTCAGTCATTAAATCTTCCAAGATGCCCACAAACACGAAATCCACTGATGAAAATAAGTTCCAGACAGCAAATAATGTCTTCTGTGAGTGAAGGAGTCAAGGGAATTACAATTGTAACTTGCGTTTTCTCTTGTTTTTATCTCATATCCGTGCTATCCAAGGGCAAGTAAACCGTCTCCTTGGAGAGTGATCAGCTGCTAGAGAGCCTTGCGTTGGCAAGGTGGGACCAAGTGAATTACCTCTGTGGTGTTTTCCATTCCAACAACAGCAGGACAGAGGTCTTGAATTCATTCCCACTCTTTAGGCTCCCCTTGGTTACTATGTGAGCAAAGCAGTGATGAGGAGAAGATTTTAATTCAAGATTAGGAATTTTATGCATTAACATAATGGTTCTTCAATTTGTGGTTCAAAACATGAGTAAATGGAGAACTGAGAAAAAAAACAGACCTTTAAATTAGGTCTCAAGAGGAAGAAAAATTTAATCCCTGCACATTGTAAATAAAGCTGTCTATTCCAGCCATTATATTTGCTAAACAAAGAAAATGATAACACACACTTCGTACACAACTGCCTGAAACATCCTGACTGACTCTTCAGAGCAAATGCTTTGGGTCTGTGTACAGACGTTGGATGAGTGATAAGGGTTTCTCCCTAGCTGTGGTTCTGTTGAGTTTCATGAACTTGAATTAACTTGGCAATAGTAGCCCTGAGATTTGTGTAGGGTTGGAGGCAATTACATCCCCTCCCTTATAAAAAGAATTTTGCATTGACTGTACAGTTAGCAACGAGGATGTCTGCACTGTCCTAGTTCATTTTCTAATTACAACTCGAGAGAATTTAAGAGAATTTGAACTGCACTTAAGAGAAGACTGATATGAAAGCTGCTGATTTTACTCTGTAAATTTTCACGAAGCAAAAGGATGTGAAAATTACAACAAATCCAAGCAATTTTTTTTGTGTGTTTCAAATCACAATACCCATGCATATCTACATTATAACCGTTTTCAGGTATCTTGTTGTTTGTGGCTTCCTGTTCAGCTTTTTTCCCCTCAAATTTTCATCATTCCTTGTAACTTCCTGGCTTCATCACGACTCTTTCTGACAAACCTTCTGTTGCTGCAAGGTGCACAAACATGCATATGCAAGGAAAGAGCAAGGAAGAAGCAAGTGGTTGTCAGAAGTATGTTAATTGCTCTATTTAATGTATGCACTATCTGCTTTCACATTAAAAGCATAGTGCCAATCATTTAAATTCAGGTAATCAGTAGGATTGTGAGAAAAAAACAAAGTAAACACTTGGCAAGGCAGTCCATCAATTTTTTATTTTTTTAAAAATAGTTTTCCAAAACAAAAATATGAAGGAGGCGAATCCCTGCAAGGTCACCAGCTTAGGAAGAACTTCTAAAATTTGATGACAAAGTCCACAAGAAGAAAAGATTAGACACTTAAATACACTAATTTTGTTCCAGGCTCACAGCTTTTTCCTTTTCTTGGCTGCTGGTCTCACTCAGCTAAAACAACTGTGTCAAACATATATCTCGGTGCTGGCAGTTCAGAGGCTGGGTTTCCCTCCCACGACTAAGTGAACAGATGAATGGCAGCGAGTTTGTGACCCTGTCCCAGTGGGAAAAAAGAGATGCTGGCTTACTACACTGGGAACCAGTGGTGAATTGCTTACTGCAGCTCTGTTAACTATCCTGCACACATTTATGGACATCATAAATGAGAAAAGAATATAATTTTTTTGAAAAATCTGAATGGATTCAATTACTGATGCTCTCTCCCTCTCCCTCTTTCTCACTCACTCTGTATGTATATGTATGCATGTTTACATAATTGCATGCCTTGAAGAGGACTTCTTAAATACATAGTTAAAAGCTTGATAGACACAACTGAAAATCAGTCAGAACTTTTCACAGGAATTTTAAGTTCGATAGGAAGCTTGACAGCTGCTTTCAAAAAGTGAATTTTAAAATTTTAAAATAGAATTATTTAAGCAAAAAGGTATCTTCCTTTTAGGGAAGGCAGAACAAACATTTAAGTGTTTCCTTCAAGGTTCTGTTATTGTACATTTTAATTACAACCTACTTCAATTTACGACTACTGAAAAATGTCTCAAACTCTGTGAAATACTCTTTCTTCTATGCAGATTTAATATTCTTAGGTACAATAAAGTTACATTTATTTAGAACCACAGGAGGGCAGCAGGAAAGGAGAGGGGAATTTGGGGATGAAGAAATACTAAAATAAGACCTTTAAAATCAAATACTAAACATTACCATATCTTGATACAGACTCCCCATCCCTAAAGTTCATGTACATCCATCCTTCCAAGATAATCACACAATAAGATAACTTCTTTTTGTCCACACTGTAGAACAACTGACATAACAAACCATAGTGGGAAATGCTAAAAATAGGTAGTAAACAAAACAGTAACTTGCTGCTTTTTCTTTCCCACTCTTTTGTCTTGCATGCACATGCCCTTTTCAATTGCTTGATTATTTTTGCTTGTTGCTTTTTGCTTGATTATTTTTGCATTGTTGTTTTTAAACAGCATGAATATAGAAATGTTTCCATGGCCTTCCTTTACATATATGCATGTACAAACACACACATATGTATATATTGTAAATAAATCAGTGATAGTATCTCATTATCCTCATCACAGCCCTACAATAATACATATTCAAACAGAAGGAGAATAATACATTGACAAAAACAAAGCAAGAAGAATCTCTAGCATTCAATCTGAAGGGCTCAGTTGCTTATTATACAGAAAGCCAAGGTTAAAACAAATATTACTATTGTGGTAACCTCTTTATGTCTGCAAATGCCAGCACTGGGTTTGGTCTCCAAAGGATATTTCAGGATCTTACAGGTTTTGCATAAAACTGATGTGGAAGTGGGGGTGTGCAATGGCATTTAACAGAAAGAGCATCCTAAATATGCAGCTGCCTACAGAATCAGGGTGGGGACTTGGCTGTCAGTATATATGAGAAAAATGTCATACATGGGCAAAGCCATAGAATGAAAATGAGCGCAGTTATTTACTACAGCAAGGACCATTCCTGCTCTCAGCCCTGTGGAGTAAGAGTTGCCCACTTTGTCGCAATCATACGAGAGTTTCGGAAGCAGACCAAATACCACTTATCTGGAAAGGGTGTAAATGTCTAGAGAGCTTGTTTTCATCATAGATCCAATTTATGCCATCATAGAGCCATGACGCTAGACTATCTGATAGGACACCATCATCCATAATGACTTTGTTGTTTTCATACCCTATAGAGAAACTCAATCTAAGCTATCCGACAACAAAAACAATGCCAAGAAAACACAGGTTTGAACCCAATCAGTTGTGAGGTGCTGGCCACCTACAGTGAGCCATAGCATTTGCCCCAGCATCTCCCAGCTCTGCTGGCTCCAGGTGCAGCCTGTGCTGCCCACAGCAACAACTGGATGTGTGTCCCCTCCGTACCCTGTGGCAGAATCCACATTTGCACTAACCCCCCAATAGCCGAGCAAAGCCTGTTTCCAGACCAAACCAATACAGCTGGTAATTGGGAAGTTAACTGTTATGGCTAGTATGAGTGCTGAAAAGCATCTGTTGGATTTTGGGATGTGCTGAAGTGGCTTTCCTCTGATTTATGCAGTGTGCATCTTTAGCTGCCCTTCCCCTGACGGATGAGTACTTTTAAAACTAAACAAACACACAATGTGTCCAAGTATGTCATCCAATGACCTCCTGCTACCATTATTGATGAGTTACACCTGTTTGCCAACAAATACTCTCCTTATCACTGTCATGTGAGTAATCAGGTAAATGCTTGAGTAAACAAGCCTACCCAGCTCGAGGCCCTGGCAGCTATCTCAGCCGGATGCAGACGAAGATCCTCTCCAGCTAGTGCAGAGGTAAGGCACCCCAGAGGCTTAAAGTGGCACAGAATTTCATAACTGGTGGTCTTACCACATTTCCAAAGGGCTACTGTAAGCACTAAACTAAATTTAGAATTTACAGATCACAGTTATCTCTGTTTCAGATGCTGGCATGGCACAAAAAGAGAGACTTTTTCCCTCCACCCCATATTCATGGCCACCTCAGTAATGTGGTCCCTGAGTACCCGGGACAGACTTTAAACAGCAACCTGCATTCAGAGCAAGCTGGAGTGCCCCCAGGGCTGGTCTGTGAGGACTCTGTGTGGGCATAGATGGTTTTGGGGCAAGGGTAAATTTGTCCTTCTGCCTCCATGGGAAAAAGGCACTCACATCTGGTGTTCACCCATGTGTGAGGGTACCTCAGGCATGGGACCTTTATAGCTGTCACGATATTCCCTGGAAACACCATGACTGGAGACAGTGGTATTTGTTAAAGGTCTGCTTTAGGTAGTGTGAGAACTAAGGGGTTAAATAATGCTTATATTTAGATGGTGAATGTTTGTCATTGATGCGCAGAATAAAGAAAGAACTTGAGAGCCCAACTGAGCAAAGAGAGTAGTCAGGGTTTGGCACCTCCAAGGAAATACTCTCAGAAAGAGAATGGGCAAGAAAAAGGGAGTAGCGGGACTCCTTCCCCACCCACCCCAAAGCATGTCAAGAACACACAAAGGAGCAATCTCTGTCATCACAGCCACTTTGTGCAGTCTTTTTCCAAATATTCCCAGAGGAAGTGTAGCTCTGCCCTGCCCCTGCTTTAGCCCCTGTCTAAATAGCCCCATTTAGCATAGTATAAGCAGAGTCAAGGTTGCTCTTTTTTTTTTTCCCTTTCCTTCTCTCTCTCTGCAAATTATTGCTGACTTCACCACTGAAAATGATAGAATGAAGTGTTTGTTTTGCTTACCTGCTCAAAGAGCAGGTAAAATATTATCTGAAGTTCACACCACAAATATATTTTGTTCTTATCTTTAGTAAACATTTAGTAACAGTGAAGCTCTCATTATCAACAAGAGCTGTGTACCTAAATCCCTTCCCTCCCACCTCTGATGTCTTTTACTCTGGAGCTGATAAAATGCTTTCAATTACAGAGGTCTACTCACAAGAAAAGGCATAGGCACGTGAAAAACGTGCGTGTCAATTGTGTGGCAGAGACACTGTACATTGCATTAAAGGGCTCATAATAAAAATTGGTATGAATGATTGGAATACCAGAATGAGAACAGCTTAAAGGCTAGCATTCGTTATTGCAGCATCTGTTAGTGTTGCTATAAATAAAGGTTTCTAAACAATTCCATATTATGAACTCCTAATTTTAGGAATTTATAACCTAGATGTAAAAAAAATCCCTCTTAGCTGACATTTAGAAAAATAACAGATTTGGATATAAATGCCTTTACTGTGTGCATACTTGTATGTACAAAATCTCTATTGGTAAATCTACAGTTTTCTATCTATCTATCTATCTAGAATATAGGTCATACTGGCTTCAGAAACTTTTTAAAATCAGAGAGAAGACACATGAATTGTTAACTGCTTTTAATAGGAAAATTGATGTTTTTAATAGGAAAATTCAGCATTGGAGATTTGTTTTGTTTACATATTCATTCATGGTGTCACATTTAAAAAACAAAAACCAACAAACCAAACCAGAAAACATTTTCTCGCATCTGAAAACCTGGAACTCCTTGGTCGTTGCTCTGTAGCTCTCAAGTTAAAATGAGCCTGTCCGCTCTGTTTCTACATTAGGGTTGGAAATGAACTAGAAACAGCACGTAACTGGGAGTTATCCTTCTTGCAACAGAGGCTCAGGAGTGTAATTATTTTCTGTACTTAGAGATTTGGTGCTACAGAACAGGTAAGAACATTCAAACCAAACCACTGTTTACAAAAGTAAGGGACATACTTGAATCTCTAGGTTTGTGTATGTTTATCTGTGGTTCTAAATTAGTCAGAATATCCACCATAAGGGACACGGTCGTGTTATCTCTCCACTGACCGCGCAGAAAGCCAAGGTCTGGCAGCCCAGACAGTGGCAGGGACAAACCCTTCGCCACAGCCTCCAGCAGAAGAGTTAACAGCACCCACGGCACCTACAGCAGGTGGTGGAGGAACAGAGCAGTCAACATCTGCTCAGGTTTCAGACCCAGAAGCCCTTAGTCATTGTGTGGATTGCAGTAAGGTCTCATGAGAGCAGCGCACAGCCCTGGAGATCTCAGGAGATGGTAGCTACCGTGCTCCTGTTTTCTCTTCTCCTGTTCCTGTTTGTGTAAATCAATCTTTGCCACTGATTTCACAGGGACTAGCATTTTATCCTCTCTTACTACTGTCCTCTCAGCCTACTACCTGCACCCTGCTCAGTAAATTCGAATTTTAAAAATTGGCAATAAAGGACATATTGAAAGGTCATTTAGTGGCACTTAACGGCGTTTTGATTTGCTAGGTGCAACAAAGGATGCAATGGATTATACAGTAAAGCAGTGCAAAAGGCAAACGGATCTCCTGCAATGTTCACTTCCTGAATGTAATGAGATTTTTCTCTGTTTATGACTTGTCTTAACACTGGAATCCAAAAACTGCGGGGAACAAGTGTCTGTAGTCTGATTGACCTGACCCTCAGGAAGAGAATATCGGCAAATGTAGCTAGGTATGAGAGTCATTTCTAAAATCAGCACAGGAATTCAGACAACTTACATTGAAGTTGGATTATTTCAGACAAACAGTATGACATTTCCTTGCTTGGAATTTTGTGTGACATGTTTTTAACATATCTATTATTCAGAACTATTATTTAGTGTAAAATATATTTGGCTTCCTGCAACCTTTTAATAAATAGTAAGCAAAACAGGAAAATATTTGCAGTAAAAGCTATGAAAATAGGATAGGCTTAATAATTCTCTTTAGACTGTCAGATAGTAACAAATCAGTGTGGGAAAAAAAAAAAAAAGAGTAGTCTGATTTGAAAAAAAAAAAAAAAAAAAGAAAGCTATATCAATTCAACTTCATTGTTGAAATCTAGTGGGGGAAAAATGTGGTTTAGCTACTAGAATTAGAAGTACCCTTCAGGTCCCATGTGGAAGGAAATACCTGTGACCCATCAGGATGTGGAGGGTCAGGCATTCTGAATGCAGATAAGGCTGAGCGAGGGTGCAGAAGGTCAAAAGAGAGAGGCGTACTTAGCACTGCAGGCTGGTTTAAAGAGCTGCTTGTAGAGGTGTTGATATAAATAGTCCCTTGCTTTTCACACACGGGTCTCCATATCCTGCAATGGTGCTGGGAACAGCAGAACGAATGATTTCGTGGGAGGAGGAAAAAGTGGGAAATGAAGGACTTTCTGTTAAAGTCTATCAAACAATGCAAAGTTGCTTCACAAAATAAAAGAAAATACGTGTATTTTACCCACAGACATCCAACTGCAGCTTTACTCATGCAGTCAAGGAGTACCAAAAAATGGTCAGTTGACCATCCCGGGGAGTCCAAACGGTATGCAATTCAGTCAGGAATACCATATAGGCAAAAAAAAAAAGTTAGCAAATGCTAAAATAATGCAGATAAGGGGAATGTTTCCTGGCTGAATCACAAATTCCTCAAAAGCTAGCATTCATCCAATTTTTCATTCGG
Organism: Tringa tobata; assembly: GCA_033628505.1. NCBI lineage: Eukaryota > Metazoa > Chordata > Aves > Charadriiformes > Scolopacidae > Tringa > Tringa tobata. Next base: position 3,646,493 of record JAHREE010000215.1, read on the forward strand.
AAAATAATATTCTTTGACCAATTCTACTTTTCATGCTTAGCTTTCAGAGTTTTAAAACATTTTTCAAAAGACAGCTGCTTTCCTACACCTCTAGCACGGTCTATCCCTATTTTGAGCATCTGCTTTCCTAGATAACACACAAAAAACCCCTTCAAAACAGTCAAAGCATTGTGTTTTCTTGAAAAATTGTTTAAATTAGGAATTGTTCCACATAAATTGACACAACTACACAGACAGAGCCACAGCTCACATCTTTGTATTCAGACTACATTACTTACTGTATTAAACCGTTCTACATTCTTGCCCCTTGTGCCAGGAAAAGGCTCAAACTGGACATATGTCTACAAATGTTATGCAATAAAGATGGTAAAATTAGGGGAGCAGATAATAAACTGCAGCGTTTTTTCAGTTGGGGTTATTATAGCTTTTCATTTTCATAAGCAAAGGGGTACAGGGCCCTAACAAATATTTATTCCTGCTCCTTGTATGTGCAGCTCATCATCTAATAAAACAATTTGTAATAGAAGAGTATTTGGTCCAGTGATCATGAATTTTGTGTCAAAGTTATCATTTCATAGCTTGAATGCTCAAACAGTTGTTCTTAGTGTTCTCAGCTAATTGGAGAAACATTTTCTATTTAATTTAGAAAACATGTGATTTCTATGACAGCCTCAGAAATATTCTTTTGAGAAACAGGACTGGTTTCCTAGCATCAAAGGTAAGGGAAACCTTATGGCCCAGCAGCCACAGAAGCAATTTTACACTGGATAGCATTTCCACTAGTTGGCAGTTTTCAGTGTGCTTTGCAAAAGGGAATTCCTAAAAAAAAAACCCAACAACCAAAAGTAATATATGCTCATATGTACTCAATACAGGAATAGGAAATAAAGTGGGGAAATGAAGGTCAGGAAATTCAGAGTACGAGTTGAAACTCCCTCTCCATCAAACGGCGTAAAGTTGTTAAAACCCCAGGTGAGCACTATTGCAAGAGAGATGATGAAAGCACCCCTGTGTCCAACATCTCCTTACTGCAGCATCCCTTTTGTGGTGCAGGGTCAGGCTCTGCAACTCCTCCACACCTGCGCGCTACACAAACAAATCAGAGCACCCAATGCTATCTATCCTCTGGTACCATCTGGGTGACCCAAGCTGAATGGGGACGTGAATTAGCGAGACACTTGGCTTGAGGTGGTGGTGATGGGAAGCTCAGCCTGAACTGGTCACTCCACCCTGCTCTTTGCTGGGGTTGCTGGTTGCTCTCTCTGGGTGTGCTGGGGGCAGCCTGGGCCTGAGCGAGAAGTGGAGCTCAGCGAGCAATATTTGGCAGTCTGCACATGCCCTGCCACGGTTTGGGTTTGGCGTCTGGTCGTTTGGCTATCAGAGTCAACGTTATTGCAGAATAGTGCAGCGTAAAAAAAGGGCTGTGAAAATATATGACTATTGATTTGGTAAAGAAAAGTGAGCGTATTGGTTAAATGCATGCTCTGGTATGCATGCTTTTGTGATAACAATCATTACTTATCCCTTAGACATTTATGGCTTCTTTAGAAATTTTATTGTTGTATAAATTCATACTTGGGCACCTTATAAAAGTAGAGTTTTGACAGCGTAATAGTCCATAAAGAGAACACAGTTTCAAGAAGTGGACTACAGATTTTGTGGTTTACCATCTTAATGCAGTGCCACACAAAAAAGACCAAAATCAGGTTTTGAGACCTTGAATGGCTTTTCATGATGTGAAACCAGGCCGCCTTCCTTCCTAAAAGCACTCTTTGAAAGTGGATCGTTAATTTGATATCAGGTTAATCCACCTGCTTCCTCTCCATATATACATTTGGTGAATTTGAAAGCGTTTCTAAAACATTATTAATAGAAAATGCAATGTGAAATTCAGAACGTTTCCAGTACACAGAATTTCAGCTTTACAATTTTTCCCCTCCAAGTGCCACAAGAGATAATATATTAATCATTTGCAAAATTCCTATTTTTCAAATCCAAGTTGTTTATTTTTTTTTAGTTATTTAGTTGCATGAGGACAGAAAATGTCTTTTATCACTTTCTAGTGCATTTCATACCTGTTTAAGATAAAAAGCAGAGAAGGCCAAATGTTCAGCAAATTAGAGGAAAAACATTCGCTTTCATGTTGTTTACAAGGTGAAGTTCAAACCTGCAAAGATATTTTAAGGTAAAAATACTGTCATTCACTTATATGTAGTAAATATTCCAGGCAGACTACTGTAACAAGATGGTTGCATATCATTTTAAATAACGTGCTAATAAAGCCAGTTGTAAATTGTGACGGTGGCTGTGCAGGATAATTGTGAATCTTAGGCACTAAGACAATAATTAGTATTAAAAGGAGCTGTGGCTCAAAAGATTTACTACTGTACTTCTAATTTGTAGGTAGAGTGTATAACAAAATAATAATAACCTGAACTGAAAATCCACAACAGTTTTCATACTTAATCAAATAATGCTACACTAATTACATTTGTCATAAAAAGTTAATTCCTTGGAAAAGCTGTTTAATGTTTATAAAAAGGCATTATGAAGAAAACTTCTTAACCTTGTAACATTTTAGTCACCACTAATTGTTGAGTTCTGCGTGAAACAAATATTGGATGTTTATGGGAATTTCTTATACCTTTTCCACAGCGCTCCAAAGTGAAATTGCTGCTGGTAAGATCCTATTAAGCTTATCTGAAATGTAGCGACGCCAGCAAAAAACTGTGTTTGTGAGTTTTTAGGTACGTGTAGTTGTTGTATTAGGATCCTTCAAAGAATTTTTTTTTTTTTTTTTTGCTTATGCTCCATTTACAAAGGGGCAAATGATTGAATTTGCTTCACTGAATTGAACTTATACAGCTTCCTGCTGAGTTCTGGGGAGCATTTATGGAACACCACCTGGAGGGCAGCTGCTCTTTTCTCCTAGCCCTGAATATCATTAAATTTCAGCAGCAACATGACACACTGTAGAAAATTTTGTTTTAAGGCTGCACTCTTCTGTGCTGTTGTTGTCGAGAGCAGAGAGAAGCAGGGGGGGGCATTTCTGGAAAGAGAGAGTGATAGATTTCATTCCTCGTCAGCAAGTGCCCACAACCAAGAAAAGCAGAAGGACTGGAAGTATAAAAGGAACTTTTTTTTTTTTTCCTGGGGTGTGGAGCCTCTTGGGAGACGTGCATTTCAAAACAGGACATTGTCTTGGTGTAAATATAAATACTTATGGCCTGTGCTGAAGCATTCACAATTTAACTTCATATTTGAGCTGCAGAATGTCTTCACTTGAAAAAGGAGAGCAATTGCTAACCTTATCTTGCACATGTGGGTGACATTGGAGCTGCCCTAAGAACTCATTTTCTTGTAACTATTTGCTTAAGCATTTCACTACCAGATTAAGCCTGGAGACAACACTGCAGTGAAATGCCATGAAACATTGCTTTCTGTCTGTGCCTTCCAAAGGGGAGACAAGTAGCTGTGGCTCAGACCCTCTATGAGTTTTACGCATTTTGAACGGGTGTTTTTTTTTCATTACAGTTAAGAAACCTTTTGCATTAGGAGCAGGGGTAAGACAGGACTGGCTTATGGCAGCTCACCTCCATTGCTGTGCTTCAGGTTTTTTTCCTCTCCTCTAGTTTCCAGCCTTTAAGTGCCAAACCCAATATGAAGGTAAGACTGTGTTGCCCCAGGAATTACGGTGTATGGCCCAGCTATCTGTGTGCTTCCCGTATTCCCTGAAGTCTACATCGGTCATCTTGCTGATGGTAACAGGAACCGTGGCACAATGATCAGAAATAACAATCTATATTCAGTAAATGTTNCTTTTGCATTAGGAGCAGGGGTAAGACAGGACTGGCTTATGGCAGCTCACCTCCATTGCTGTACTTCAGGTTTTTTTCCTCTCCTCTAGTTTGCAGCCTTTAAGTGCCAAACCCAATATGAAGATAGGACTGTGTTGCCCCAGGAATTACGGTGTATGGCCCAGCTATCTGTGTGCTTCCCGTATTCCCTGAAGCCTACATCAGTCATCTTGCTGATGGTAACAGGAAGCATGGCACAATGATCAGAAATAACAATCTATATACAGTAAATGTTATCAATGTGATATATCTGTTCACTGCCTTCTTATAAAAATTCAGTGTTTTTCAGTGGCATATGACAATTAACTCCAATTTCTGCACATTTCGACCTCTGCATTTCTCTCTCTCTTTCCATGTTGCACCTTTTCTCCTCACCCTCTTTGCCATTTGCATCAGCTCCTGATTCCCCTCTTTCCTCCTTAGTTCACCATTAAAATGCTTAATAGCAGCACAAGTGTGGTCTTCAAAATGAGCTGGAGTGTTGTACAAATGGTCACCAATTAATTGCTCATTGCAGGGGGGGCAGACTAGATGACCTTTAAAGGTCCATTTCAACCTAAACTATTCTATGATAAATATTAAGTATTTGGGGCTCCCTAGGGAGATAGTGAAACAGCAACTGTACCTGACTTGGACGAGGTGGCTTAACAGTACAATCAAGACTGGCTTTTCCTGATGACCACTGGAACTGATTAATGCTAAACTTTCTTACAGGAAGAAAATTATTCCTGATGAGGATCAATACTGGCAAAGCAGCTCTCATCACTGAGATTACACGAGTAGGAGTCCTCCAGTGCAGGACCAGGACTTCCAGCTGATTCAGAATCCTAGATTTAAATACTTTTTTTTTTTTTTTTCTCTCATGGGAACATTAGCCATTCTGAAAACCAGGAAGAGCCCAGGTAGGAAAGAGGCAGATTCTAAGTGGGAGGTGAGGATGCTAAAATGTTCTCTGAAAACACACCATATTTTCAAGAATCAGGCCCACAATTTCCAAGCTCAGTGCTCAGGGAAACTAGAAAGGCTTTTTCTATATTACAGGAAAACTCATACTTAGTGGAGCCATTGAGTTTGTCTATATTTCTTCTGCCACAGCAATCTTGCTGGAAATGAAAACCTGCATACTATGAACACCAAATAATGGATTTTCAAACTCGCACTGAAATGAAAAAGATGTTTCTGGGTAAGACTGGTGTCTAGGTAAAATGTAAATTCAATCTCTCTGCAAAGCAATTCTGAATAATCAGAAATGCATACAGTCACTAAAATACATAACCAGAATAACACAGAAATGAAACAGCATGACAATGTTTTTTTTTTTTTCTGCTTGAGAATCGAAGTAGATGGTTCTCCCAAATAATTATCTGTTTCAAGAGAAAACTGTTCACATGCAAAAAAAAAAGCATGCTTCCATTTCATACATCTCGCTCCTTGGGTAGGCTCCAATTCTGATCTTTACCCTGGTCCAAAATGGGAGCACTTGCATTGCACAAGCTGTCTTTTCAAACCTGACTTCTCAGCGTACTTATTAATTTAGTCTCAAGACAGTATAGTGAGGAGACAACAGGACTGTAATAGGGAGAATTTCAGGGCCATTCCTGTTCTGCCAGGCTCACTGTGTAGCCTTAGACAAATTATCTTAGCACTGGCTCAGACCTTCCTTTCCTGCTTTGGTTTGTTCATGCCTAGATTGCCAGGTGAAGAGCTTGGAGAGCACTCTGAATTTGTGTATAGCTGGTCACCTGCCCCCTCTCTTCTCTTGCAGTTTGGGAAGTGAAGAAGAAAGGAGATGCAAAGGTATGTGGAAGGGGTTGAGCAGACCTCCATTAATCTTATTCACGAGAGAGGTGATTCCTTATAGTGAATTTTTCCTGCAAGGTGAGGAACACACTGCACTGAGTTTGTACGTGATGGAAGGTTTTAGGCATGCGCTCAGGACTTGGGGCAAGTCTGTACTTAAAAAACGGTTCCCCTCCATACACTCCTTAACTGGCAGTGCAGATATTTCAGGCAGTCAGATAAATCAGCCCTTTCCGTGTAAAGCAGAAAAGAGAAACCGGGAAGAGGTTTCTAGCTCCCCGTACCATCCTTTTCTGACCAGTGCTGATGGTGCAGGGAAAACCCCAAAACTGCAACCCCCTTCTATGAATTGCTGATAGTAATTCCTTATCTCAGACTTCACCTTGTCACCTTGTGGGATACCAACTGCCGTGCAATTGCAAGTACAATTAATTATTAATTTCTGGTTTATTATTGATTGACCATTTTGCCAAACAAACTATATGATAAGCTGTAATAAACTTTTTCTATTTGCTGCTCTGACTTACAATTCCTAGTGAGGCAAAACTGAAAAAAATAATATCAAGTCTCAGCTGACTTAAGAAGATTATTAGTAACCATGTCTTGTATGCAAGAACTGGATTCTGGCCATGCTGACACAAGACAATCAGTTTTCTATTCTTGCAGGATGCTGTAATGGAATGCCTGATTTGATGAAGTTAGAGGCGTTATGATATTTTCATCATTGTGTAATAAAGCATCAGGAAACCTTCAAGCCTCTAATGTTGTTGAATACCTTAGTGGTGTTAACACTAACAGTGTACAGTTTGCAATATAAGGGAAGGAGAAGGAGGGAGGCAGGTGGACAGTTTCAGCTTTTGGTTTAAGGTGAACAATCTTTTCCAAATTAATGTGTTCTCCACCATCATTAAACGACTGGTACAGTCAGGGTTTTGAAGGCACCTGGAACGTCCTAGCATATTCATAAATAAGAAATAGTGGGTGGAATAAGTAGATTTTTCTCATTTTCACTACAAAGCAAAGGTTATCAGAGGGAATGGTATGCTGGTTTTTTGCAGTTACCCATTTTTTGTGAGTATTTAGTAATATTGCTGGATATTCTTTTAGGAACCAAAAGAACACAAGGTGATTTCCATAGGAATTAGTAACGTACTTTTATATGCATATATATTTGCAGTTCCATAGTGTCTTTTATTTAAAGGCTATTATCCACATTTACACCAAATTAATAAAAATGAAAAATTAAAACCAGTATTAACTGAAGTGTTGCTTTCCCAGAGTCCCAGTCACACTCAGCATATTTAATTCATTCCTGTGAATCCGGTGGGGTTTTGTGTAGAAATAAAACAGCATTTCTATGTGCCTTCATTGTTTAGCTACTGTACAATTTCTTGTGACTGCTGATATTATTTATAGCTAGGAGGTTTGTTTGTTTGTTTTCCATTTGGAAAAAAATAACAGTCAATGAAACATTCGTTTAATTTATTTCTTTTTAAAACAATGGTAATAGAAAGATTTACATGGGCATAAAAAAAACAAGGACATAAAGAGCTTTGTAAAGATCTTCATATAACCTTTTTTTCTCCAAATATATACAACCAGTTGGAATGTTATGTGGTTTCCTTCTTTGTTCAGTAATGAAGCTCTAATTTCCATTTCCACTGTACAGCTGTTGCACTTCTCTCCCTCGGATTTTGCCAGCGCAATCCCAAGCTCAGGATTGCCAGAGAGAAAAGTCTGCCTGGAGTGAGAAGTCAGGACAGCCCAAGAAGCCTGCATCCCTAGCTCTTCCAAGCCCAGCTCTGCCAAAAGCGGGCAGAGGTAGCTGGGATGGGAGGACAGCCAGGGCACCTGGTGGATGTGCCTACTCCACGCTCCGTGCAGTTCCCGTGCTCTAAAGCCTCACAGCTCTCTGGGAAGGAGATTGCCTTGCACAAAGCCAGCGCACACACCACCAAGCTCCAGACACCACCCACAATTCCTTCACATCTGACAGACGAGAGAGCACGGCCAAAACCGAAATCTGGGTCGTTCTCTGGTGGGTGGCTCCTGGCTGATCCAATAGGACAGGTCACACTACGGCCATGCCCTCAGGTATCTTCCATTTTGTGATTAGGAAGTGACATAAAGACTAAGTGGCATTTAGGACAAGACCCTTCTTAGCAAAACCCCTGCAGAATTTTGCAGAATCCTCCTCACCGTGTTCGTCCTGTCAATTAAAAGTCTTTCAGGCATATACTGCAGAGTGGCTTTTCGCTTGCCTTGTAACGGCGTAGGCCAAGGGCAGCTGACCAGCGGGTCCCAATCGGGTGAGCACGTGGGACAGGAGACTCGGTCTTTCCTGCAGGTCATCTTGCTGCCTCCTNGTGCAGTTCCCGTGCTCTAAAGCTTCACAGCTCTCTGGGAAGGAGATTGCCTTGCACAAAACCAGTGCACACACCACCGAGCTCATCGGCTTGGGCTCCAGACACCATCCACAATTCCTTTGCATCTGACAGACGAGAGAGCACGGCCGAAACCGAAATCTGGGTCGTTCTCTGGTGGGTGGCTCCTGGCTGATCCAATAGGACAGGTCACACTACGGCCATGCCCTCAGGTATCTTCCATTTTGTGATTAGGAAGTGACATAAAGACTAAGTGGCATTTAGGACAAGACCCTTCTTAGCAAAACCCCTGCAGAATTTTGCAGAATCCTCCTCACCGTGTTCGTCCTGTCAATTAAAAGTCTTTCAGGCATATACTGCAGAGTGGCTTTTCGCTTGCCTTGTAACGGCGTAGGCCAAGGGCAGCTGACCAGCGGGTCCCAATCGGGTGAGCACGTGGGACAGGAGACTCGGTCTTTCCTGCAGGTCATCTTGCTGCCTCCTTCAAGGCAACGGGGCCAAAGAAAATACCCTGGATCCACTTTATAGGTTCAAACGTTATTTGGTTGTAAGTGAGGGTGAGGCCAGCTGCAGCCCTCCGCTGTTCTTTAGGAGGAAGGAAAAGGTAAATGATAAATCTGCGTGTCTGCGTCCGTTCAGCTGTGAACACGCTTTATGCCTCTAACGGGTATATTGCTCTGATGTCTAAAGCATACATTCTGTTATGCATTTTTTCATGTCCTTGCTAAATTTTCACTTTCTAAGAAGCCTGCTGGACTAAATAGACTTTCCACCCCCCTTAAAAATGATTAGAAAATCCAATGCAACGACTATGATTTATTTAAAGATAAAAAGAAGCTTTAAACATATTGCATAAATTAAGTACATAATGTAACAAATCCTATATGAGTTGTAAATAGTCTCCACCTAAGCAGGTTAACTGGCACACATGAGTGCAGAATATTATACAGTGAAACCTGTGTGTCCTAAGAGACTACCCTAGGGTACTGACAAATACTTTACAACATCAAATTACCCATATTAAGCAAACTGGTTCTGCAATTTAACCAGAGATGGCCTATAATTGGTTCAAGGTACAACACTTTCCTAAGAGACCTGCTAAAACATTATGGATTTCAATTTCTATAGGGCAACAATATAAATGTACAGTATTATGAATAGACCCTGTCACTTTGAATTGTTTTGAATTTTGTGGAAGATTTCATATCAACCAAAATAAACCTGTTAAAAATAATCATTTTCTTTTTAATTTTATGTAGCTGGCTGCTGAATATTTAATTAAGTTAAAATTAAAATTTTGTGTTAAATTCAGTTATTAAATTTACATATTTCAAGCTTTCAGTAGAAAGAAGTAAACATTTCCATTTAAACAAGCTTAGTGACAGTAATTTCTGATACCAAATAACTGCCATATAATCTCTTATGGGATTCCCTTCACTTTTTTTTCAAGTACAATTTTCAGACACTTTTAATAAGAGACACATCTCTTCAAAATTGTTCTCCTGCCCTAAAAAGCGATTTGGTAAAAACGGCACTGGGGGCTCTGGATTCATTATCACACTGATTTTCCTACCCAATGAGCTCCGTTTGCAAGTAAATTTCTAACTGCCAGCTGCACAAACTCAGCCTGAGTCCTGGATCCCTTCCATCTCATGCATCACCACCAGTAATAAATATCCTGTATGCCAGAATATGCCCTCCATGGCATCTGTGCAATCCCGGTGCCATCCGTGAATTTGCACAGGTGTTGCTGGGGGCAGACGCTCAAATCAATGGGGTTACACACAAGTGGCTGAGGAAATCATCTGCCAAACAGAACTACTCGCACTGCAAGGATCTGTGGGATGGAAGGGACCCCCCTCTGACTTGCAGAGACGAGTTTCAGTCTCACAACCAGGAAGAAAAAACGTGTTTTGTCTTGCAAACAGAAATTATGAGGGGGCTGCAGTCTAAGTGGAACATCCCAATGCTATTTTTTATGCTGTTTTGTAGAGTGTAATATGGTTTTGCAGTCTACATGATGTCCAAAAAACACATTTGGAATTTTTTTTTTTTTTTAAGAGGTTGCACTTTGCAATCAGGATGATATCGTGAAAAATGTTAAGTGGTACATCTTGGTATCTTAAAACATCTCCTTGTGTAAGATGGGTATGTTGGGGCTGAGAGGAAATGGCCCAGCCAGATTGTGCCAGTGAGACAGGGCTGTCGTCCAACAATGTCTTAGGGGAGGATGGTGGAGCAGCAACACACTCCAGGGTGCCAGACTTGGACACACAACATAGATGCAAAAATAAGGTTACTTTCTGCTCAGTTTCTGGCTCCTGGATTGTTTCAACCCATGCACACAATATCTGTGTCTCGAGATGTCTTTGCTGACCATGTCTTTACAAACAGTGGTCAAACGTCGCTTCTGGAGGTACCTACAGGCAGTGACTAGTTCGAAGGCAGTTCTTTTGTCAGATTTCTGTTACGTGACCAGGAGCAGAGTTGTGCATCAGCTGATGAGTAGGCTGGATACTGGGCTCTGGCAGAAGGTGAGTTAGGAGGAGCTGCTCCTGCTCCCACTGGCAGCTCCTCTGGGCTCCAGCGGGACCCTTCCAGCAGCAGAGGGCTACACCTTCTGGAAAGATGGTACACCAGCCGACCCCCACACTGCCCTCACCATAGCTGTAGATGAGGCACATACTTTTGGCAAAATAAAGGTTTCAGCACACAAAATCAAGCTCAAGTACATTTGGATACCTTCATATACATTTAGTTTCAAACTGGATGTAAATTAAGTTTTTCTGGATTTTGAGCAAACTAGTTTATCCACCTCAAATGATTACTCTATGTCAGTTAAACGACAGCACTTCACCTCTCACTCTGAAATTCAGCTGTTACATGTGTCAGCTCTGGGCACCTACATACTTTTATTTTCAAAACAAAGCCTTTGTGGAAACCACCGACTGACACAATCTCAACTCCAAGAGCATGCCGTAGCTGGTGTACCGCAGCTGAGTGGACAGGAGAAGGTGCCATCTTCCTAGCAATGACAAGGAAGTTGAATTTTTCATGTGAATTAGCAGCTTAAGATACAAACTCTAGTGAAGGCGAAATCCACCAAATCATGAAAAGCAGAGCTGGTGTGCCTTTTCACCATTTCACCCTGAGTTAGCTGACAGAGGGTAAGACCACAGCTTATTTTTTGCCTGGTGACTGCAAAACTCAAGGAACTTATCCCAGAAAAGATCCCTAGGAAATGTGCCTGTGATCTAACCTCGGGTGTGACCCCTCCGTTCAGAATTCGTCATATGTTTCCCGTTAAGACAAAACTCTCTTGACGTTGTAATTCTTTCTTCCTCCATTTTGGATCTACAGCTTGTGACTGAAACCACTTCCCACACCTTGCAGAAGGTGCGTAACTCCAGTTTTCCCACACATTCCCCATGCAAAGTCATTTTGGGCTCTCCAGACAAAAATCTGCAGCTCAATTCAGAACAGGCATGAAATAAATAACTGAAAGAACACTGCTCTAGTAATACTATTTGTCTCCAGAGTTAGCCCAGTACAAATCTCGGCGTTCCAGTTCACTGAAATCTAACACAGAGAGAGGGCACTATAAGGAGAGGTCTTATCCTCTGCCTTTTCTGAAACACTATTTCTTTCACAACAAACTTCTTTTTGTCCATATTTAACTCCTGTTTGGCAGTCAAAATCTTGCAAGGAGAGCATCTTAAAAAGATGTATCCCCTCAACTTTTTTCAGCACCGATGGGGGCAGATGTAAGCACAGTCAGAGGGCCTGTGTTCCCGCGTGAAACATTTTCTGCCGGCTAGCTTCAGGCCTTTGGAGGCATCTCACCAGCTTCCAGACTGGGAGACCTCAGTCTATATTCATGCTGCACTGCACTCAGGATAACGCTTTCCCCCCAGATTGGAGCACTAGGAAGCCCAGTGTAGAGGCAGACCCGCAAAAACAGCCTCCTTCCAAGGGGGCAGGCATTAAAAGCTGCCCGGTGAATCCTGTTTTACCTGTTTTCTCCCACTTCCTGAGGTAGTCCAGCCTTCCAATGACCTAGATAATGAAAAGATGATTATTCATTTGAATTTCAAAAGAACGAGTAGTGGGGCTGTTAGCTCTAACTGCTGCACTCTAATAGGAATATACAAGCACTCACACACACAGTTACTGAACTGGTTTTAGAAAATTATTTCATTTTAACAGTAATATCCACTTATTCATGTGCAGGTTTTAATCAGATTTCTAAAATCCTCAAGATATTTTTTTCCTGAGCGTGGCTATTATTTATCAGTCTGTTTTCAGCTTCATTATCTTCCTAACACTACCCTTCAAAATAAAACAAAAAACAATCAGAACATAACGTTAACAAGCATGAGAAAACAGTAATGCTGTTTGGATTTAAAAGATCACTTCGAGGAAAAATTTGAAATGCTGCCAAGACACTTCAAAAAATGAGATATACCAGAAAAATAGAAAGTTATGCGGTGCCCATAGTATTAATACGCTTCTTCACGGGGACACAAATGAAGAAGAAACATCCCAGATGAAGTTTGTTGTAACAACGGTGGCATCGATCTACACCAAAGCTTTATTAGAAATGATCTCTCCTGATCTTAATGTGTTAAATGACAGGTGATGTCCAGAGGTCCCTTCCAACCCCATATCATTCTGTGAGTCTGTGATTCTGTCATCCTGGCGGAGGGAGCTCTAGTCACCAAAATGTCTTATCAATATTGATTTTATGGTTCCCACTGGAATTGACTGAAAATTTTTCCAAAATAGTTCATGGCTCTTGGAAAATGCTGATTCCACAAAATAACAGTATTTAATGAAAATTCTTTTTTTTTGTTGTTGTTCTTTTTATAGGGTATTGAGGAAACATTTCATTTTCATTTCATCAGCTTCGATTTTTTGCAATTATATGATATAATGAAATCTCCCATAAAAGTTGAAATACCGAAAACAAATTAAAACACTTTGGTGTGTTTCACTTTGCAAAACTACACCATTATTTCCACCTGGATTTAAAATTCATGAAAAACATCAGAATTTCTCATAGGGACAATTTTTTATTTTGCAATCTGAATACTGATTTTTACAGAAAAATACTAATAAATAGGATTAGCTGAGACACTTTGTATCCTGGCATCGTTTTAGTAACAGGGTCCTAGCAGCAGTCAAGCTGCCTTCCCTAGGGACAGCCAGCCAGCTACGGATCTCCCAAGACTCCTGTCCACGCCATCATTATGAGAAACATACTCTCAGCCTTCCTGAAACCCCCATCACACAGACAGCTCTTCCCCCAGACGGGGCAGAAAGTGCCAAATTCGCAGCCCTCTCAGAAGGAATGCCCTGCCCTGCCAACAGCCCTCCTCAGAGACACCACAGCTGCAGCACAAACTCGGGCACCACCAGAGGTACTGCACCCTCACCTCATGTGGTTTCTCCAAATTGTAACGTTTTATGACAGCAATTTTTCCATTTTACCTCCCGTCTCCCAAAGGACTGGCATTATTATGGGGCTAGATGGGACCACCGGGTACAATCACAAGGCGAGAGAGAGGTGGCAGCAAGCCTCAGAGGAAAAATCCCTCCTGGGGGCCCTCACGGAGAGGCAGAGCGGTATTTTTCAAAATGTATCTTTATAATGAAGTAACTGAACCTTCGTCTGCTGTGCCCTTTCCTTTCCCTCTCCGCTGTAGGCCCAGCTGGGGTCAGGCGGGGGAAGCAAATCGACACTGTGTATCTGCCTCATCTTCTCCTTCAAACTCCTCCTGACTCCTGAGAAGTGCAGCTGAGAACTGGTCGCCTTAATGTAGCCATAAAGTTAAAAGAGGTGAGTGACTCTTCTTTTTTTTTTTTTTCCTTCCTTCTTTCTTTTATTTTTCTTTTCTGTTCTTGTAACAGCAGACTAGTCACTCTGCAGCCC